>JAFIRS010001794.1:0-292346 GCA_018342105.1 Gonioctena quinquepunctata | reverse complement strand
AGACCATACTTTCAAAGGAGGTGTTGTCGAAGGCTCCTTCGATGTCTAGAAAAGTGCATAGTGCAATTTCTTTGGCTAGAGACTCTTCAAGCCTTGAAACAAGCTGATGAGTGCTGTCTCCATGATTTTCCTGTTAGATAGGCATGTTGGTTTTGATGTAAAGGCCGTTCTACAAGAGCGGTTTCCCTTATGTCTCTATCTATCAGTTTTTCTAAGCCTCTCAGAAGAAATGACGATAGGCTTATTGGTCTGTATGCCTTTGCCTGGTCATATGAGTCTCGTCCAGGTTTTGGAATAAAGACCACGTGTACAGTTTTCCAGGTTTGAGGTAGCCATCCCAATGCTAGGCTCAGCCTGTACAGTCTGCACAGTTCTGGTGCTAGATATTCAACTCCGCTCTGAAGTAGTATGGGAAATACTCCATCTGGGCCCGGAGACTTGTAAGGCTTGAAGGAGTTTATTGCCCACACTACTTTTGAATGAGTTACCGTTCGTTTAGCCACTTCCCAGTCTGCCCTTTTTGCCCTCAAATGAAGGTTTGCAGGGATTTCATATCTGGGGTTTTGGTTTGTGGTGACAGTGGATCCTGGAAAGTGTGTATTGAGCAAGAGTTCTATTCTTCAACCTTCTACTCTACAGATTCCTTTTTTTTGCTGTTTTCGCAGGTTCTAGTAAAAAATGTGGCAAAAAGTAAATGTGGTCTTAACAAAATAACGTTTATTGGTAATAGCCAATGGTGATAGATAGAGACAAAAAATCTTTACCTGGTTTGGGTCTCATCCCAAGCATCCGTAATGGACTGATGAACCCCGTAATCTCTGAGAGACCCCTCCATACCTATCCTGATGGTGGTTTGCACTTTTTCTCGGAAAACGTAGCCTAGTATTCCACCAACCAGCATCGTAACGAAAATTAGGAATAGGGTGATGGTGTACTGAAATGGAAATACTTCAATATATGAAATAATATTCGAAAATATTAGGTGTTTACATAATAGGTTGCAAAGAGGAAGTGTTTTAAAAACTTTTGTTTTGGTACAATAGTTTTTTAGTTACGAATATTCATAAAGAATTATACCTGTCCCAAACTCAGAATAATTTTTAAAATAAGCGTGACTTCAAAAAATGTCAAGTATAGTATTATTATAAATAAAAAATTCCCATTATTTAGATGCATTTGTGCGTCAATTTCAATGTATGTAGTTTTGAAAAGTGTCTTATCTTCAAATGTCACTCGATTCAATCCAAGGCATGAAATGAGGAAAACACCATGTGAAAATTTAATTTTTATTCCTTGGAAACAATGAATCAAAAAAGTTGTTATACGCCGAATTTCAGGCCTCTAATTCCTATTTATTGAGACAACCAAGTAGTGATAAAATGTACTTACTATAACTAGCATACATTTCACCTCTCTGATCGATCCCAAACATCCCAGGAACGAAATTAGTGTTACTAGAATTCCGGTAGCGATAAGCGTACAGGTCGAGCCAAAGTACAAGTTGGTCCCCAGTAGATCATTGGCGAAAGATTTGTCCACTGCTATCCATAAGCCCAAGGCCACTGCTATGATTCCGCCTAACTGAAAATGTGAAATTTCCCTGATGTATAAAATATTCTGGTTACTTTGCCTGTGTATGCCTATCCTGTGATACTTGTTCTCGTATCATAGTCATATGAAATTACTTTTTGTGAACTGATTGGAAATAAGTCATTATTTTAGGAATCAGAAGAACGTGAAAAGCCTGACAATTCAGTTGACTGTTAGCAGAAAATCAATACGGATTTCCAAGCGAGCTGAAGTTACAGTGAATAAAGATTAGTTCGGTTGGGTATACTTACGAATATGATCAAGTTCACGATGAACAAACTGTATTTAATAAAATTCCCACAGCCATCCATGTTTCGGCCCCATCCCATTTCTCAGTCGGTTTCAACACTGAAAAAAAAATACATGAAACAATATATGAAACGCCAAAGAATGATAGTTGACAGAAAAAATTATCTACTGCAACAATTGATAGTTGAAGAACATTGACAAATGGTTATGAGAGAAGTTTTTAAGTGGTATATCTTACAAACCTGACAAACCTTTTTTTTAATGTTTGGAGCAGTCCAAACAATATTTTTTTTAATTGATTTAAAACCAACCAGAACGCCAGAAAAGAAATAGATAAACGAATATAATAATAATAATAATAATGGTAGAAACGAATGGAAAAGTAATGGATAAGAATAGAGGTATGGAAGAAAATATGGGGAACAAAGGAGATGAAACTATAAACAATAATGGAAAAGGAATAGTTGGGAATAACTCAATCATAACAAACATAAAATTCAAGCAAACGAATATAAGAAAATAGAAAAATCAATTATTGATTACGTTCTGGTGAGTTGAAACAAAGCAAAAGACAAAGTTAAGAGAGAGGCAGAGGTCGAAAGTGATCACTACTTAGTAATGAAGGAACTGAAAAGAACGAAGGAAGAAAGAATAGATAAAAGAAAAAGAATAAAAGAAAACATAAAAAGCTACAAACCAGAAGAGGAAAGGTGTCAAAAGAAAAACCCAGAGTTACTGGACGATATGCTAGAAAATAAAAGCAAACTGAAAACTATGAAAAAGCCAAAAAAATATTCTATGGTACAGTTGAACAACTAAGACAAAGAAAGGAGAACAATATGTCAAATATAAAAAGAGGACGACAAAGCAATAGCAAGAGAAGGTGAAATAATGAAACCAACATACACTGATATGCAAGAAGAAGAGAAGATAGAAGAAGAAGCAAACCTTGAACGCGAATTAGGAATTGTAAGAGAAGAAATAGAAGAAGTAATAAACAGTTAAAATTAGGAAAACCACCTGATGACGACAACATAACCCTAGAAAATCCATGGAAAGAGATGCACTATATAAACTAGAAGATTCAATGAATGATGGATTAAACAATAAAAGAACACCGAAAATATGGAAAATTGGCAGTATATACCGAGTGCCCCAAAAGTGCGGATTTGCTCGATATATCGTTAATGTTGATATATACAGTGCTTCTCAAAAGTCCCCTCCCCCCCTCTTATTTTTGGAACGATTATACATGAACAAGTGAAATTTGGAAACTGAATATTGAAGGTTGTAAACTTCCCTACTAGTGATGATAGATGACGAAATCGTCAACGATGACGTCACAAGGCCATTGTGACCAATAATTTTAAATGGAACCCTACGGCAAGCGACACCTCTTCTAAAAGGTATCTAAAAAACCTATTCAATCATACTAATTTTGTTTGTGTTTATGGCAGTTGTAATGGCTCATTAGTAAACATTAAAATTTGAATTCCATTCAGTATGATATTAATTACAGATTTAAGAATCAGTATCTACTCAAAGAAATTGCTCGAAGTGACCTCCTTTTACTTCCTGACAGTGAAATATCCTATTTTTAAACTCTTCTCGTACTTTTGCAAATGTGTCTGCGGAAACAGCCTCACATTCTGCAACAATACGTTGTTTTAAAACGTCAATATTGTCAGGTTCAGTGGCGTAAACCTTCGATTTAAGGTACCCCCACAGAAAAAAATCCAAAGGTGTGAGGTCCGGTGATCGAGCTGGCAATTCTGTTGAACCTCGTCGTCCAATCCATCTACCACCATACTCTTCATCCAAATACCGTCTTACTGCACCGTAATAGAGTGGAGGAGCACCATCCTGTTGGAATGTTATTTCCAAATTGCCGAATTCATCTGGATTATCTTCCAAAATTTCAAGGATTAACGGTTCTATTGCGTTTTGCAACAGCTCCAAATAAACCTCACCAGTTGAATTAGTATTTAAAAAAAGAGGCCCAACGATGTGGTTTCCCAGGATACCTGCCCAAACATTCACCTTCTGGGGAAATTGGATATGCGTTTCACGAAACAGGTAAGGATTTGCGTCACTCCAACCTCACATTCTGTGTATTTACATTTCCATTTAGATAGAAAGTACTTTCGCCACTAAAACAAATTGTTTTGACATAGTCTGGCTGTTCGTTAATTTTAGTTTCCATATTTTCACAAAATTCTAGTCTTCGGTCTGGGTCGTCGTCTGAGAGTTGATGAACCATTTTTAATTTGTATGGATGAAATTTGTTTTTTTTTCAACACCCTGTGTACTGTACTTCGACTGACTTCACAGGTAGATGCAACGTGAGTTGTTGAAGAAGTAGGATTAACTATTACTTCTTCCAGTATATAAATTTTTTTCTCATCAGAAATTTGTGGTCTGCCAGATCGTTTCGCATCATTAATACTACCCGTTGTTTCAAACCTACGAAGAAGCTCCCTTAAATAAGTCCTCGAAACGGGGCGATCGGGAAACCTCTCATTAAAAATGCGTTCTGCTGCATGAATATTTTGTCCAGTTCCACCAAGAATTAGGATCGCTGCTACTTTATCACCTACAGCACGTACCATTTCGCTTCTTGAAGCACTCAAACGTTCGGCTCACAACATTTAACTGGTTTAATTCATCACAGCTTTGCGTTTTTTAAAAGCGAGTTGCCAAAACTGCCATAAACACAAACAAAATTAGTATCATTGAATAGGTTTTTTCGATACCTTTTAAAAGAGGTGTCACTTGCCGTAGGGTTCCATTTAAAATTATTGGTCACAATGGCGTTGTGACGTCATTTTTGACGATTTCGACATCTATCATCACTAGTAGGGAAGTTTACAACCTTTAATATTCAGTTTCCAAATTTCACTTGTTTATATACAATCGTTCCAAAAATAAGAGGGGGGAGGGAACTTTTGAGAAGCACTGTATGAAAAAAAGTCTTATATAAAAGTTATACGGTACCAGAAAGACGAAAATCGCATAAACTCAAATCGAAGTCGACGAAAGTGAAAGTAATATTTGAAGCACCCTGTATGAATATAAATGATGATCAGAGCAATACAAGCTACTTTGGCGTTCTCTACGTCATTTCACCAGACAAAATGCAGATCTTTGAAGTAACAGCTCAATTTCAGTTATTCCATTCAGAGCCTGCATCACTTCCTATTTTTTCGAAAAAAAAACAAAATGGCGGTTCCAAGATGGCGGACGAGTTTTGTGATTATCGTCCGATTCGATTCAAAATTGGTATGTGGGGGTTTTTGGGGTTGCAGATTATGAATTTTTTGTCAAAATTTATAAACTCAAATGGCGGCTCCAAGATGGAGAACGAGATTTGTGAATATAGTCCAATTCGATTATAAATTGTTATGCGGGGGTTTTCGGGGTCGGAGATTATTAATTTTCTGTCGAAATTCATAAATTCGAGATAGCGGCCCCAAGATGGAAGAAGAGTTTTGTGATTATGGTCCGATTCGATTTAAAATTGGTATCCGAAAGTTTTTGTGGTCGGAGATTATGATTCTTTCGTCAAAATTGAAAAATTCAAGATGGCGGCTCCAAAATGGTGGACGAATTTTGTGATTATGGTCTGATTCTATTCAAAATTTTCTGACAAAATCTATAAATTCAAGATGGCGACTTCAGGATGGCAGACGAGTTTTGTTATTATGGTCAGATTCTATTCAAATTGGTGTGTGGGAGTTTTTGGGGATGATGATTTCTTTCAGCTCAAAACTTACTGGGAAGAGACGATACTCCACTTGAAATGAACAGATTAAGGCGAACTGACTTTTTTTTTTATGTTCTGGTTCCCACGAAAAGGGATATCCTGTAATGTTCAGAGAACATCGTGGGAACCAAGGGAAAGAAGGTAGGAGTTGGTGTTCTTCTTAAATTTCTGGAGGTTGTATGCCTCGGGGAACACCTCCCTAGGCAATGAGTTCCAAAGCCTCGCTGTTCGTTGGATGAACGAGTCTTTGGAAAGTGATGTTCTGCAGGTCTCCAAAGTGAGCACGAAGGGGTGTGATGACTGAACTTGTCGGGTTAATCTCGAAGAGACTGCCAAAGCAGGAACGATTGTTGATATTTCAGAAGAGCATCGCCCATGAAAATATCTATAAAATAGAGACAAATCGCCAACTTTTCTACGGTGTTCCAGACAAGTGAGCGAGTTTGTAAGCGAGGCATCACCGACGAGACGAATTGCCCTTTTTTGGACAGAATCCAATAGCCTCAGGATATGTTTAGGTGCCGCGCTCCAAATGTGGGAACAGTATTCCAGGACAGGTCGGATCTGTGCCTTATAGATCATAAGCAGCTGAGTGGGGGTGAAATAGCTCTTGGCACGAAACAAAAAACCAAGTTTTTGGGATGCACTTTTGGCAATGGACCTCACGTGATTTCCCCAGGAAAGGTTATTGCTGATAGTAATACCAAGCATCGATATGGATGACTTCAGTGGTATGGTTACTCCTGACAAAGTTATGTTAGGCACAGTGAGATCGGCTCTTCTGGAGAAAAGACATGCTTGTGTTTTGTTTGCATTGAATTCTACCAAGTTATTAGATCCCCACTCGAGAATTGTTGCTAAGTCCATATTTATATTATTAACATTTCTTCCTCGTTCATTTCTGGTTTCACGGGCTGATATAGGGGCCCTGGAAGAGAAAGCGGTATGGAGGATACTATCATCGGCTATGCTGTTTACTGGACATGAAGTTGCTTTCAACAGGTCGTTGATGTGAAGTAGAAATAGTGTTGGTGCGAGAATAGATCCTTGCGGAACACCAGCATTTATGAGTAGAGTGTCAGATGAAACTCCATCGACCACTACATGGAGAGACCTGTTTGAGAGAAAACTAGCAAGCAGAGAACACAGCTGAGGGGGCAAGCCATAAGACGGAAGCTTGGCGAGGAGTCCCTGGTGCCAAACTCGATCGAACGCCTTGGAGATATCTAATGCCACAGCTAAAGTTTCTCCATACTTTTCAATAGATAGCTGCCATATATGTGAGACGTAAGCGAGCAGGTCACCAGTTGATCTCTGATGGCGGAAGCCATATTGCCTATCGTTGACAATTCCTGAGTCTTCCAGATATTTCATGAGCTCGATGTTGATGGCTTTTTCCATGACCTTTGAAATAATAGATAGCAGTGCGATAGGTCTGTAGTTGCTAGGTAGGGCCTTTTTGCCTTTTTTAGGGACTGGCTGTACTCTTGCAATTTTCCAATTGGACGGAAATACCCCGAAATTGTAAGAGTGGTTGAACAACTCGCAAAGAACAGGTGTTAGTTCGGGGGCACATTTCTTGAGAACTAAAAAGCATAAAATAAAATAACCAATAAAAAACCTTTTTAAAGACAAGTTACTATTTGAGCCATGTACTGAAACGTATAAAATAAGTTGAAGCCATCGCTAACAATGATTTAATTAGTTTTTGTTGAATTATTTGGTTTCAAAAAGCTTGTCGCGCGAATTGTAATAAAATTAATACTTCGACAACCAATCATTGTCCAATGAAATTTATTGGTACCCACTTTTATGAATATTTTGTGAAAATTAAATACTTTTAAGTTCTTACTTACCAACCAATCACTGCCCAATCAAATTTATTGTTACCTACTTTTATGAACACTTCGCGCGACATGCTTTTTAAAACCAAATAATTCAACGAAAAATAATTAAATCTTTGTCAGCGATGACTTCAACTTATTTTATACGTTTAGTACACGGCTTACATGAAAGCTTGTCATTAAAAAGGTTTGTTATTAGTTATTTTAGTTTTTCATAAATATTAGCATTATCGTTATATCCAGCAAATATGCACTGTTGGGACACCCGGTATATAGGTAAGAAGTGAGACAAAAGAGAAAGACATTGAACAGGTAGAGCATTGCAATTATTCAGGCATTGTTATAGATAAAAACGGAAATCAGGCCAGAGAAATAAATGTGAGAATAGGGAAGAGTAGGACATTTATTGGAAAAAAAAAGACAGCATTCTCAGGAAAAAGAGAAATGCCGAGAGAGATTGAAACCGAGTTGTCCAAAAAAGTTATTAGATCAATAATAAGATGGATTGATAGAATCAGAGAAGAAGTCTACCAATTTAATGCCTAAAAGTACAAAGGCTGAAGAAGAAAAAAGTAAACCCAATAGTCAAGGCCGTACGCAGCAGAGAAAAATTTCGGGGGGGGGGGTTATAAAATTTTTTTCTTCACCTTATTCCAGATATATTTTACAGAATTCGGGGTTCAACCCCCCTAACCCTCCCCCCTGGGTACGGCCAAACGTGTGATCGCCTCATTTAAGAGCACAATATAGTATCAATGTAACAGTAATCATACACCTTGGAAAACTATGCGCAACTAGGTGAACCTCATTGAAAATGCATTATAACAAGATTAATGATGATGAGAAGGTTGTAGGATAGTACACGAAGCGGGTGTTTCTTCATCGGTACCAAAAGTGAATTAAAATTGTTTCAAGAAAGTAGTTCAATGCCGTTGCCATAACGAACTATTTCATCACATATTTTCAGTGTATGTCTGATGGAGTTTAGATCACGAGCACGTAAATCTGTTTCAAAAGTATTGTTGGGACTTGGCACCTTGGAAAATGATGACTAAGCCGTATTCATATCACAAAGCAATTTTCATCACGTTTTCGTCTTTAATAACAGACATATCGCTTTGTAACTATACTGTAATCGGAAATGAGAGAGAGAAATCGAACCCTGACGTCGGAAACGGCCATGAGGGGATTGGATACACTTCAACCAATCTGATGGACATGAATGATGAGTAAAAAATATTATACAGGGTGATTCAAAAGTACTTTGACAAACTTCAGGAGGTGATTCCTCACAATATTCTAATATGAATTGTCCGAATAAATATATGTCCGGAAACGCTTCGTTTACAAGATACAGGGTGTTGAAGTTTTATTTTTATTTTCGTTATTTTTTATAACTTTCGTAATACTGGCCTTAATTGAACGAAAATTGGTATTGAGAGGTTTTTTGAGGTGTCGAATTCGAACCTGAACATTATTAACTTTTTTGAGCGTACTTCTAGCACATTTTTCAGTGAAAAAATCAATTCCTCCATCATATCTAAGTAAAAAAGCTACAAGTCGCTATAAGCAACCTTTTTCTAGATATTTGGACTTGAAAATTTTAAGTCGATTATTTGATAATTGATGCGTGTGAAGTTATTACCATTATTTTGCATTTTCCACAAGAATGCTTAGGACATGAATTTGACGTTTAAGTGAGTGGTTTTGGTTTTTTGTAGGGGGCGCCACATATTCTATTTATTTTTACTCGTTTAAAATAGTTATTTTTGTATCAAGAGTGCAAAATCTGTATTTGTTTTAATAAAATTTGCAAGAAATATCAACATTTTATATCAAGAAATTTTGAATATGTAGAATAAAATAAAGGAAACTAAATTGTATTCAAATAAATTGTTCAGAGTGTCCACCTTCAGCGAAGATACAGGCATTCAGTCTTCTAGTCATTGAATCTCGTACCCGCTCAAAAATTAATGGTGTGTTTCTTATTGTTTCACAGGCGTCTACTATTCGGTTTCTTAGATCTTCCCCTTTCGCTAGAGGAGTTTTATAAACTAGTGACTAGTGCCCACGCCTGGTTAGGTTCTTCTACACCCCTACCGATCCATCGATTTGTTAAGGAATTCGCTGGCTACAACGCTAAAATGGGTCGGAGCCCCATCATGCATAAACCACATGCGGATACAAATTTCTGATGGTAAATTCTTACATTCTGAAGAAGTCCCGGCAATTCATTTTCTAAAAAGTCTCTGTAAGTTGCGCCTTTCAGTCGGAATGGAAGGAAGAAAGGACCTATCGAGTAATTATAAATTATTGTCGCTCATACATTTACAGAAAATTTATACTGATAATGTCTTTCACTAACTGCGTACGGATTTTCCAGAGCCCAAACATGGTTGTTATGGAAGTTTGTGATGGCATTTCGGGAGAAGTTTTCCTCGTCCGTGAAAAGTACATATCTTAAAAATTGAGGATTTCCAGCTAATTTTCTCAAAAACCACTGACACATAGTAATGCGTTGGGGAAAATCTCGTGGCAAAAGAGCTTGTACCCTTTGAATATGGTATGGATAAAATTGTTGATCGTGGATAATTCTCCAAACTCTGGACTGAGAAGAATTGAGAGCTTCAGCAATTATTCTTGTACTTGTTTCTGGATTTTCCTCCAGAGCGTTCAAAACAGCTTCTTCCAATTCTGGGGTTCGGACTGCTCGTGGTCATCCAATAATATCAGCTGCCCTCTTAAAGCTACCTGTTTCTGCCAAACGACGGTGGAGACTGGTAAATGTTGGAGCTGAAGGCAGTACTCGATTAGGAAATCGCTCCTGGTAAATACGTCTTGCTTGCGCGCATTGCCATCCGCAAGGCCATAAACGAAATGCATATCGGCTAAATGAGCATTATTGTTTAAATCATCCATTTTTTCAAAATTAGTGTTTTAAAACTTACAGAAACTTCAACAAAACGTTTACCTGTCACATAATATGTAATTACCAAAACTACTTACTTAAACGTCAAATTCATTTCCTAAGCATTCTCGTGAAAAAGCAAAATAATGGTAATAACTTCAACACGCATCGATGATTAAAATTTTCAAGTCCAAATATCTAGAAAACGGTTGCTTATAGCAACTTGTAACAGGGGTAGTTTTTTTACGTAGATATGATAGAGGAATCGATTTTTTCACTGAAAAAGTTGCTAGAAGTACGCTCAAAAAGTTATGAATCTTCAAAAAAGAGAAAGACGTGTAGGTGGCGCCCCCTACGAGTAAGAGCAATAATAACATCAGGTTCGAATTCGACCTTCAAAAAACCTCTCAATACCAATTTTCGTGTAATTAAGGTCAGTATTTCGAAAGTTATTTAAAAAAAAAACAGAATAAAAATAATATTTTAACACCCTGTATCTTGGAAACGTAGCGTTTCCAGACCTATATTTATTCGGACAATTCATATTAGAATATTGTGAGGAATCACCTCCTGAAGTTTGTCAAAATACTTTTGAATCACCCTGTATGATAGTGTTTTCCGCCTAGTTGTGTACCTATGGCGGTTTGATATGTCCAAAACCACTAATTTTCCATTTTTTCAAATGACATCTGTTTGACAAACATTACTTAGATTCTAATTTTCCCGACGAATCAATTGATGATTTCGAATCGAAAATCGGATGAATAATAAATCCTAATACATTGATTATTTATCGAAAAGTTATGAGGACATTGGGGTATCTCGCTCATCAAGTATGCTGTGGATACAAAATTGAATGCAACAAAAGTTTATAATCCATTCCATCAAACCAGTTCATAAAATAGATGTTGAAAACGTATCACTTCAGAAACAGCAAGTGGTAAGTTCATTAACAATTCTTCAATATCGAAAAGGGAAACGTTCCCAATTAAATATTGAATAGGAAGATTTTTCTGTCAATTGAAAAATCCACGATAAAAATGAAGTTATTTTTTGTGAATGTCTAACAGAAAACAACTACTTCCCCGGCTAAAGCCACGCTGAACATTGAACTATATCTGATAGATATTCTGAAAGAACCCTATCTTAAAAGAAAAAATCTGAAATTGAAAATTTGCATTTTCATTCAGATGGTTATTTGATTTTCTATTCTAGTCTTAAGACATTCGAATAAATCATTAAACAAAGAGTCTGGTGTTATCTAAAAAAAATATAAAATCATATCGGAAAAGCAATATGGATTCCAAGAAGATATCTCAACCCAACACCCAATTGCACACCTGTTTGAAAAGATGTATCGGGATCTAGATAACCAGAAACCTTTGCTAGCTATATTTTTAGACCTAGCGAAGGCTTTTGATACAGTGAGCGTAATCTAATTCTCAGAGGATATTGGAGTACAGGGCCTTCAACTAGATCTATCCCGGAAATTCGAACTCAAATTGTGAACATAAATCGAAATTTCGGGACATCTGGAACTCTAAAATACGGTGTGCCTCAGGGAACAGTACTAGGTCCTATGCTATCAATCTTATACGTGAATAACTTATTTCTTTTGGATACATTGGGGAAATTAACACTTCTGCTGACGATACGGTTATATATTGGAACGATACAGACTGGGACAAATTCGAAATTAAAGTAGAATATGATTCAATTCAAATTGGAAAATGGTTCAAAAGTAGATTACTTACCTTAAGTTATGAAAAAAATCTTCCAAATTTCAACACTCTACAAATACAGAAAAATATCAAGATAATTTTAGCCGCGAGCGTAAAATACTTAGGTATATACCGGGTGTTACCAAATAAATGGGAAAGTTTTAAGTGGGTGATTCCTTGTCGAAAATTAAAAGGGGTCTTTCATGTAAACAAAAGCTCTTGGCCTTTCCTTGAAAAGTTACACGCTTCCAAAATTGAGAAAAAAAAATAGTTTTTTTTTCTTGGAATTGCTGATGAGTTGGAAAAATGTTCTGTGGGCACGTTCTACCAATAAAAATGCTACCTAATGATATATTTTCAATTTTGTTGTGATCTTGTAAAATTTCTCAATTTAAAAATATGAGTTGAAAAGAACGATTCATTGCAAAACTTTTTGAACTCATGTGTTGTGTCCGTAAAAGCAATAGTTTCCTAATAAAAACAGAAAATACAACATTGTGCATGAACGGATCTTCTGTAAATGGAATGGTGAAAATCTAGTAGGTGGGTGTCACGTTTTGTTTACACAACTTGTAACTTCAGCAATTTAAAGAAAAAAAAAATTTGGTATCCTTATTTTCGGAAGCGTGTAACTTTTCAAAGGAAAGGCCTAAGAGCGTTTGTTTTACATGAAAATCACCCCCTAAAAACTTTCGCGCTTATTTGGTAACACCCTGTATATTTAAAGATCCTGTGTATGATGCCTCACTTTGTCTGCGGGCATTTCATGTCGACTTTTTAGCACCATATCAACATAAATAAAAAACTTTCCTCACTGCAAAATTGTTTTCCTTTTTAGAGTGTCCTTTCCCTAATTCAATAATATTAGAGCAAAAGATAAGAATACTCAGATGGATGATGAGTTTTCGTGCACAATTCGTATTAAGTTATAGCCCCCGAAATATTTCCATGAAAAAGAGACCTTGGAAAAAGGTTCATTCAAATTTGAGCAGTTGATTGCAAAAACATCCGTAGGAATTCGAATATGATTTTTTTGACTTCGTGTATATTTGCACAGTCTCAAGACATTGATACAGTGATACGAGTTTTGCACAGCCTCCTGAGATCTGCAGTCTCGAGAAATTTGCACACTCTCGATATATTTATGTAGTCTCGATATATCAACACAGTCCTTAGAGATTTACCTAATCTCAGGAGTTGTGCACAGATTCGTGATATCTGCAGAGAGATATTTGCACAGTCTCGATATATTTGCACACACCCGAGTAATTTGCACAATAGTCTCAAGCTATTGAGATAGTCTCGGGAGATTCGTATAGCCTCAAGGGATTTGCATAGTTCAAAGATATTTGTAAGTTTCCCAGTCTCGAGATACTTGCCAGCCACGTCTCGAGAGATTTGCACAGCTAGTCTGGCGAGATTTGCACAATTCTAAGATATTTGTAATATCCCGAGAGATTTGTACATCTCTTGCACAGCCTAGTGATATTTTCACAGTCCAGAGATATTTGCACAGCCTCGATAGATTTGCACAGACTCAGGAGATTTGCACAGCTCCAGACTCAAGATATTCGCATAGTCTCAAAGAGATTCGTGAAGTCTGTAGAGTTTTGTATAATATCGCTAGCAAATATCTGAAAAATGTCGCAGGGACCGTTTCCGGAGAATAGTTATATAGAAAGAACTAAAATAACTGGACTAATCCGACATTTACCTAGTTCAACAAACCTTCCTCACCAACACCAAAGAAAACCGACGTAAACTCTCCTATTCGTGGTATTCCAATACACTTTTCTCTCGACTAACGGTCACTGACGTTCAATTAACAACATTCCCGAATAACAACACAAACAAACACTTTGCTATACAAACATCTGTCACCGCAATACGAAAACCAACTCGATCTTAGCCGGCTGGTGCTCTTTCATTCTTTCTGCTTTCGATTTCAACTGTTTGAAGTCGCGGCTGCGGAATCGAAGCATGCCGCGAGTGACCACTCCCCCATATGCTTAGTCACGACGTGTGCTCACCTGTGCGTCATACGAGGGGCGAGCGGAAAGTTGCCGGATGGTTGGGATAGTACTTGATGCCAAAAGGGACACAACAAGTGATTTTAGTTTATTGTCAAAGCGACAGATGAAGCGCTAACTGAATGAAAGTTCTAGGCAAATTCATCCGACATGTTAGTGGATTTTCCGAACGGATTGTTTATTTCTTAGCTTCTAAAACGGCGGTAAAAGTGTCTTATTATTGGGTAAATATAAAGTTAACACGTTGAATGCCGTTGAATTTTTTAAATCAATTTTCCAAAGAATGATGTATTTTGCACTAGTATAATGTAAAATAACATTTTTTTGTTATTTTACCCTCTTCCACCCCCCGTGTGACTCAGCGATACAAGTTTATTCGCGATGTCAAGCATGCAGATGAGCCATTGCTAAGCTTAGAATGTTGTTTTTCTACGCATAATAGTCTAGTTAACAAGTAGTACCATAACCATAATCATGGGAGACTTTAATGTACATAACGCTGCCTGGCTCAAATTCTCTAACAAAACAGATGATGCGGGTCGTCAAGCCGAGGCCTTCGCCATCACTCATGGTCTAGAACAACTGGTCGAGCTACCAACCCGCATCCCTGATGTCAACAACCAGTCTGCCAATACACTAGATCTTTTCCTCACCACCAATCCTGACCCGTATAGAATAGAAGTTTGTGCCCCACTTGGAAACTCTGATCACACCCTCATCTCCACAACATGCTCTTTCCATTTACCATCGAGCTGCACAATACCACCCCGTCTCATGTGACATTACAATTCGGCCGACTGGGAAGGTCTTCGTATGTTTTTCTCAGCGTTTCCATGGAAGAGAGTTTGTTTCTCTTCAGTAGATCCAACACGATGTGCTGAGACAATTTCTGAAATCATCATGTTGGGGATGCAAACCTACATACCGAATACCGAAAGAAGAACATCATCCGATAAGACCTGGTTTAACAGAAACTGCTCTAGAGCTATGGCTTCCAAACAGGCAGCATACCATCGATGGCTAAAAAATCCGGGCCCTGAGACCAGAGCAGCATATGTCGAGGCTAGAGGCATATGCAAAGAGACAATAGAATGCTCAAAAGATGCCCACAATGCCAAAATAAGATCAAAACTTGCTGAATGTCCTAACGGATCCCGTTCATTTTGGTCTTTCGCCAAAGCTGTGGGAAGAAACTTCACTTCCAGCTCATGTTCTCCTCTAACCAAAGAAGATGGAACACTAGCAACGACTGCCCAGGAAAAAGCCAATATCTTTGCGCACCTATTTGCTGGAAATTCCACTCTGGATTCATCGGGAAAACAACTCCCGAACATTACACCTATTGACAGTCACATGCCCGAGATCACCTTTCGCCAACGTACTATCAGAAAGATTTTGCTGGGTCTCAACACCAACAAAGCCTGTGGATCTGACGGAATCCCGCCGATTGTTCTCAAGAAATGTGCCCCCGAAGTAACACCTGTTCTTTGCAAGTTGTTCAACCACTCTTACAATTTGGGGGTATTTCCGTCCAATCGGAAAATTGCAAGAGTACAGCCAGTCCCTAAAAAAGGCAAAAAGGCCCTACCTAGCAACTACAGACCTATCGCACTGCTATCTATTATTTCAAAGGTCATGGAAAAAGCCATCAACATCGAGCTCATGAAATATCTGGAAGACTCAGGAATTGTCAACGATAGGCAATATGGCTTCCGCCATCAGAGATCAACTGGTGACCTGCTCGCTTACGTCTCACATATATGGCAGCTATCTATTGAAAAGTATGGAGAAACTTTAGCTGTGGCATTAGATATCTCCAAGGCGTTCGATCGAGTTTGGCACCAGGGACTCCTCCAAGCTTCCGTCTTATGGCTTGCCCCCTCAGCTGTGTTCTCTGCTTGCTAGTTTTCTCTCAAACAGGTCTCTACATGTAGTGGTCGATGGAGTTTCATCTGACACTCTACTCATACATGCTGGTGTTCCGCAAGGATCTATTCTCGCACCAACACTATTTCTACTTCACATCAACGACCTGTTGAAAGCAACTTCATGTCCAGTACACAGCTTTGCCGATGATAGTACCCTCCATACCGCTTTCTCTTCCAGGGCCCCTACATCAGCCCGTGAAACCAGAAATGAACGAGGAAGAAATGTTAATAATATAAATATGGACTTAGCAACAATTCTCGAGTGGGGATCTAATAACTTGGTAGAATTCAATGCAAACGAAACACAAGCATGTCTTTTCTCTAGAAAAGTCGATTTCACTGTGCCTAACATAACTTTGTCAGGAGTAACCATACCACTGAAGTCATCCATATCGATGCTTGGTATTACTATCAGCAATAACCTTTCCTTGGAAAATCACGTGAGGTCCATTCCTCCTATAATTTCTAGTATTTCACCCCCACCCAGCTGCTTATGATCTATAAGGCACAGATCCGACCTGTCCTGGAATACTGTTCCCATATTTGGAGCGCGGCACCTAAACATATCCTGAGACTATTGGATTCTGTCCAAAAAAGGGCAATTCGTCTCGTCGGTGATGCCTCGCTTACAAACTCGCGCACTTGTCTGGAACACCGTAGAAAAGTTGGCGATTTGTCTCTATTTTATAGATATTTTCATGGGTGATGCTCTTCTGAAATATCAACAATCGTTCCTGCTTTGGCAGTCTCTTCGAGACTAACCCGTCAAGTTCAGTCATCACACCCCTTCGTGGTCACTTTGGAGACCTGCAGAACATCAATTTCCAAAGACTCGTTCATCTAACGAACAGCAAGGCTTTGGAACTCATTGCCTAGGGAGGTGTTCCCCGAGGCATACAACCTCCAGAAATTTAAGAAGAACACCAACTCCTACCTTCTTTCCCTTGGTTCCCACGATGTTCTCTGAACATTACAGGATATCCCTTTTCGTGAGAACCAGAACATAAAAAAAAAAGTGCTTTTTAGTTCAACATTTTTTCGCATTCTCCAAAAATTATGATTGAGGTGTCATTTGATTCGGAATGGAATAGCATACAAATTTGAAAAAAGATGCAAGAGGAGGAGGAAATTTCCTAAGAAAAAGTTTCGGACCTTTAATGAAAAAATATTATTTAAACTTATTAAATATAAAAATTGAAAACATTCAGACTCCTGCAGGATAGATCAATGAACAATAACCCGTGGTCCAAAAAATTTTATCGCGATTTTTCAATTAGTTATCCATTAGTTGATTAACAATTTTTTGTAGCACGAACATTAACATTGCAAGTGCGATAATTGTTAAACCATTAATCTGAGAACGTTTTCCTTTCGTGGAGTTATTTTTCAAAGGTCTGAGAAAAAATTCCCGTTGGAAAAATTGGAAAATTGTTAATTTTCGTTCTGTTATTAACAATTTACTAAGGTGAAAAATTATAAATCTTCATTAAACATTGAAAAAAACTTTTTTTTTATAATATCATTATTGATCCGTTTTCTTATGATCAGAAGCTACTTAAAAATAATTTTTAATAATTTTTATCTCCTATTGTTAAAAAAATTGTTATAAACAAATGCGTTGTTTATGAGATAATTTAAAAACATTTTTTTATAACATAGTCTTTGATAATAATTATGATTTTTCAAAAAAAAAGTTTAAAAAAAAAAGAATTTTATTGCTTAAAAACGCATTTGTTAAATAACATTTTTTTTTACCACTTGTTATGAAAATTAGAAACAATTTTTTTTTAAATCATTATTCATCTTGGTCTTCGATATTGAAAAAAACCGTTTATTATTTAAATTTCCATTGTTTATTTAATAAACAATTTGTTATAAACAAATGAATTATCTTCTTGGTATTTTTTTTCTTTTTCTACTCAAAAAAACAAAAACACCCATGTATTATTTTTAGAAATTTTTTTTTTATATATTTATTGAAATTTAAATTTTCTGTTCTCTTTCATTTCACCACCCTGACCTGGTTTTTTATGTTTAATTTTATTATAACTTTTTAACTAATGGAGATACAAGGAAAAAATTCCAGACTTATTTATTCTTTATTAATTAAACAAGAAATTAAGCCCAAATTTGAAGCTCTTACTCAATTATTTATTTAATTTATGCCATTTGTTTATAAAAATAATCTTTCAGAAAAAAAAATTCTACAATATTTTATAAATAAACTTACTTCAATCAAATAACATTTCTAATTAATTTTCAGTTACTAAGATGCTTAGGCTAATAAACTTGGAGAAGTTTTTTTTTTCAAACTTATTTTTATTCATAATTAAAAAAATTACCGAGCAAAACTAAAATTTATAAGCTAAAATTGTTGATAAATATACGTTAGATAAAAAGTTACATAAGTTGTATGGTCATAGTTATATTAGTTCATAAGATATTTAGACATAAAAGTAGAAAACAGATTTGGCTTAATTTGTTGTTTAATCAATAAGGAATAAATAAGTCTCAAATTTTCTCCTTGTATCTTCATTGGTTGAAAAGTTATAATGAAATTAAACATAAAAACCAGGCCAGAGTGGTGAAATGAAAGAGAACAGAAAATTTACAGTTCAATAAAAAATATTTTTTTTTCTAAAAATAATACATGGTTGTTTTTGTTTTTTTGAGTAGAAAAAGAAAAAAAATACCAAGAGATAATTCATTTGAGATAAAAATTATTAAAAATCATTCTTTTCTTTCTATTTAATTTTTGTCCTTGATATTACCACAATTTGTTTCAATTTCGATTTGTTATATTATAATTTCCATAATATTAATTGACTTTTTATGTTAGAAGTGGTTATTTATATATTTTTTTTATTATGCTATACTGTTGAGTTCCAAATTGTTGTTGAGTGTGCTTCGTGTTGTTTATACTATCAAATAATTGGGTTCGAAAAGTTTTATAATAGAATTGAATGTGTCGAAAGGTTCCATAAAATTCTGTGAAATCGATAGGTTACCCCATATATCGTAATACCGTAAACTTCAAAAATGCATATCTCAGAAACGCAACATACAAAGTTGATAAAACTATCGTATATGATAGTCAACATTTTCAAAATATTGTGAGTAGAATATGGTCCAAATTAACGGAACAGTTTTCTAGATCTTCATTAAAAACATTATAAATAACTTTAAAAAAAAATGTAACGTACCCTTTATCTAAAACAAAGGTAATATTGAACAATTGAGTTCATCAGAATGTTACCCTATCTTTTATTCAATGGGCAGTAGTAATTAATACCTTTTTTGTAATAAAAAACGATCTGTCAATTGTTTTCAGTATAGGGGTTTACTCGAAAATTAAAAAATATATATATTTCAAACAGAGAGAGTCATCAAGAAACAAAACACATTTTTTCGCCTACAGTAGACCATGATATCATAACAAAAATAGTGCTGAAAAAAAAAATCCGGAAAAACCATTGTTTTGACTATGTCCCGTATACACCCTAATGTACTATCATCAATAAGATTATAATTGAACATGTTTACGAGTTCCGATCAATACATTTGCATCCTTACTTTGTCTTATTTCGACTAAAAAAACAGTTTTTTCTTTCTCAATCCTACCCCAATACGACGTTTTAACGAACTTTGGCCGCTTATATCTCAGAAACTAAACATACAAAATCATTTGAACTCACATTTTTTTCTAATGACCCATCCTACTATAACATAATAATTTCAGCCAATTCTACGGAGAGTCAATTTCCCATATATTTTCGTGCGGGGTTCTTTAACTTGCAAGATTTGTTTACAGACAGGGACGGTACAGGTGAAACTAAATGAAAGCTTGTAAAATAGACAAAGTTAGATTTGGAGTAGAATAATAAATACCCGCCTATGGTCGGCATTTTCGATCAAAGCGCAAATCCTCTTATGTTTTATCAGGGGTGGATGACAAACCCCCTCCTCATCCAACTAAGAATTGATATACTATGCTAGATGTGTTGATCTGTAGTGGATGAAAAAGAAAGAGCAAAAGAAGGATTGATAATCGCCCCAAACAGATCAAAATATGCGATACAGAAAAAAATGTAAACTCTCTGACTCTGACAGTAAAAATAAAACTGGAAGATGAAGAAACATGGGCGATAGTATATGGTTAAAGAGAGGAGGAACTTTTGAAGATAAAGACACATTTTTTGAGGAGTTACGATGCAGAAGAAAATGAAATAATGATGGGAGACTCAAATGGAAAAGTTAGGAATGGGACTAGATGAATGGAAAAATATATGGGGAGACATTAATGGAGACAGATTGATTGCTGTCTTGAGAATAACATGATCATAACAAACACAAATTGAATAGATCAAATGCGTAAAAATAAAAAACAGAAAGCTTTCGATATGTCTATCTATATGTTCTGTTTCTAGAGAGTATTCTTCTATTTGATAGATAATTTTCTTCTGGATGCAGTGGTGTATCTTATAATCGTTCGAAAATTCCTGATTTATTGCACAGTGCACATTTTCGCAAGTTTCTAAGCATTTTTGAAATATAAAATTAAGTAGATTACGAATAAATGTATCTATTTATTTTCTAAATGTATTTCAAAACATACTCTGTATTAACCCCTATACGTATGGGATATGGTTGTCAAGGGAGATAACAATACAAACAAAGTCGGTTGCCTGTCCATTATATTACTCGATTTATTGACAAATATGTCTGATTTTGCAAAGAAGTATTTCATCAAAGTTGCAGGTGAGTAACTAATCATTTCTAAATATATCGTTAAGTTTGTAAAACTGCCGCATACCTGATGAAAATAATTGCCCTTTCAATGATCCAAGCTTCCCTAGAAATCCATTTCAAGATTAGTACAGTTTGATTTTCATGAAAGATATTACTCTAATTGTTGAAATATCAACATGCAATATAAGATATGTTGAAACAGATGAAAAAACATGACAAAAAGGGCGAGAAATATCAATCAAAAGTTGACAAGATCCATTTTTCAGTAATTCCATACAAAAACAAATGTGATTCAATGAGGATGTGTCTCTGCAAATCGAAACGTGGAACTCTCCTTTATACAGGGTCCTGCAACAGTGGCGCGGTGTTCCATATCTCTATTTGGGAAACCGATAGGAATCTATATTTCTAAAATATTACCTTATTGCTCGAACTCGACAAAATAAAAAAATTGTCGATCACACAGGGTGTTCAATTTTTTCTGGGCGGATCCCAACTGTGTTTTTTAAATGGCAATCTATATTTTTTATCGCTTTTACGGTTTCAACATAGAAAATAAAAGATACTTTATGTATATCTTCACTCCGAAAATATTGACGGTTTTCGAGATTTCTAGCATGACAGGCTTTTTTTTCCAGTATTCGTCACTCAGAATATTTGAAATTATAAAGTTCTGCCAAGTCCAATTGAAATTTTTTGTTGCTCAAATATTCTACATTGGTAAGTCTCTCAAACGATATATCTGAAATCGACCTGTGATATACAGGGTATGAAAAACAGCTTGCCACATATTGTAAATACAAATTTGCAGAATCTTCCTTATTTTAAATGGAACACCCTGTATATTATCGATCCATAAGAAGCGCCAACAAAGGCTCTACAAATGTCATCAAGCATTCCCTAACGACTTTTTTCAAAGCAAAATCCATTTGACGACTGATAGAATATACAACAGAGATTTTGTTTCAATTATGTACATTATAAGGTGTCCTATAGTTTTTCTTGAATTTTTTTTTTTTCGAAAAATTACAATTAATTCTATTTTATCGCCATAATATCAATGAGTTTTTTACTGTGAAATCCATATTTGACGGCTGTGATCGAGATTATGTTTGTAACACATTTATTACCTGTTGCTAGACAAACAAGTTGTGAATTACACCACAAAATGTACGTTCTTGAATATTTACAATAATTTCAATAATCTCGGAATTTGTGCCATATTCTTTCGATCTAAAACAACCTTTCAGCGAATAAAATATTTATTGGAAATCAAGTAGTCTGGCGAATGACAGATCAAAATATTTGCCTGCGAATAAGTATTGAAATCTTTAGTGAATCGTGAAATTGAACTTTCGATATAATTTCATCAGAATGTTGTTTTCAAAAAGTGATTCGATTGATATGATATTCATATTAGGTGAATCAGACAGGAATTGTTTATTGGCAAGTAGAATTTATTCTCAACGGTATCCAGATAAAAGGCATCCAGATGAAAGATCTTTCCGAAAGGTCCTAACACGATTTGTTGGAATTGGAAGTATCAATTATTCTAAACATGAGCGCATCAAGCCAGCTACTAATGAAGATAATGAATTGCAAGTTCTTCTTGCTGTTTAAGAAGATCCTTGCAGGAGTCAACGACAAATTGGTGAAATAGTGGATATAAGTGAGAGATCAGTGCAACGAATTTTGAAGAAACATCGCTTTCATCCATACCACATTCAATTACATCAAGAACTACTGTATGCCAATTTTGAGAAAAGAGTGAGATTTTGCAATTGGGCTATGGGAGAAATTTGTCGAAACGAATATTTTTCCAATAACATTTTTTGGTCGGATGAATCGACATTCCATAAAAATGGATTTGTGAATCGACATAATTACCATTATTATTCGACAGAAAATCCCCACTTATTGACACAGGTGGATTATCAACATAGGTGGTCCATAAATGTCTGGGGAGGCATCATTGGAGAATATGTAATTGGTCCATACTTTTTTGAGGGACATCTGAATGGAACAATGTCTTATGGCTTGCCCCCTCAGCTTATGGCTTATGGCTTGCCTCCTCAGCTGTGTTCTCTGCTTGCTAGTTTTCTCTCAAACAGGTCTCTCCATGTAGTGGTCGATGGAGTTTCATCTGACACTCTACTCATAAATGCTGGTGTTCCGCAAGGATCTATTCTCGCACCAACACTATTTCTACTTCACATCAACGACCTGTTGAAAGCAACTTCATGTCCAGTACACAGCTTTGCCGATGATAGTACCCTCCATACCGCTTTCTCTTCCAGGGCCCCTATATCAGCCCGTGAAACAAGAAATGAACGAGGAAGAAATGTTAATAATATAAATATGGACTTAGCAACAATTCTCGAGTGGGGATCTAATAACTTGGTAGAATTCAATGCAAACAAAACACAAGCATGTCTTTTCTCTAAAAAAGCCGATCTCACTGTGCCTAACATAACTTTGTCAGGAGTAACCATACCACTGAAGTCATCCATATCGATGCTTGGTATTACTATCAGCAATAACCTTTCCTGGGAAAATCACGTGAGGTCCATTGCCAAAAGTGCATCCCAAAAACTTGGTGTTTTGTTTCGTGCCAAGAGCTATTTCACCCCCACTCAGCTGCTTATGATCTATAAGGCACAGATCCGACCTGTCCTGGAATACTGTTCCCATATTTGGAGCGCGGCACCTAAACATATCCTGATGTTTCTACGTGGCTTGATGAAGGACCACCCTTACGGGATTGATTGGGAATGATAAACGTAGTCGAACTTTACGGCTTTACTGCTATTTCTGTCGATTTTGTACAGGTTTTACGTGAGAGCTTTTTCTTGACAATGTCTCTGTCACTCTTGTCATATCATTCTTAATATTTTACCTAACGACAGTTCTATACAGGGCTATGCTATGTTATATAACAAAATATTTAAAATTATCGATTGTCCATAGGCCGCCCACCTTGAAAGATTCACTTTCAATAGAGAAAAAATGCCTTAACATAATATACATAAATTGATGCACTAAATGAAATATTCAAAAACTAACATTTAGAAATGCTCATTACATCAATAGCCTTTACATTGGTAAAAAACAAACTTTGTTTATTGAACGTCTAAAAACATTTCCACTGGACACCTTTACAGACACTACACGTGTCACCTTATCAGCCCCTGGATGAACTTCAACAATGCGAGCCATAGGCCAGTGTAGTGGTGGAATATTATCCTCCTTCAGAATGACCAAATCACCTACTTTGGGATCAGCTGAGGTGGTTTGCCATTTATTTCCCTGCTGCAACTGGGTGAGATAATCTCTTGACCATCTAGACCAAAATTGTTGAAACAACTGCTGTGTCTTCTGATATCTGGATAGTCTGTTCATATTTAAATCCTGAACGTTCTTCTGTGGTGCAGCAGCCAACGTGTCTCCAATTAAAAAAATGAGCAGGAGTGAGAGGTAGGTAGTCATTAGGATCGGATGAGAGGGGTGAGAGGGGTGAGAGGGGTCTGGAGTTGAGGCAAGACTCGACCTGTGTCAACACCGTGTACATTTCTTCATAACTAACTGAAGCGAGCCCTAAAATACGTTTCATATGGAATTTAGTCGATTTCACGGCTGCTTCCCAAATACCTCCCATGTGTGGAGACTTCGCGGGAATAAACGTCCACTTTATACTGTCCGAAGCAAGAAATTTTTCAATTTTTTCTTTATGACCTTCGTTAGCTAACAAGTTGCGTAATTCGATGAAATCATTGTTAGCACCAACAAAATTTGAACCGTTGTCTGAAAATAATTCTGAGGGTTTTCCCCTTCTAGCAATGAAACGTTTCAACGCATTCAGGAAACTGTCTGTACTCAAATCTTTGACTAACTCTATATGCACCGCACGTGTTGAAAAACACACAAAAATACATATGTATGTCTTGACTAATTTTGTTTTACGCAACGTTCCTTCCTTTACGAGGATGGGACCAGCGTAATCAACTCCACACTTTGAAAAAGGCCTGCTTGGAATTACTCTTGTGATCGGTAGATTCCCCATAAGAGTTTCCGAAGCTGCAGGACTAACTTTGAAACATTTATGCATGATTTGACAACCCGTTTAACTAAATTTTTTCCATCAATTGGCCAGAAATTTAATCTTATTAATGAAAGTAAATTTTGAACACCTGCATGTAAGTGTTTTGAATGTTCAAATTCTACAATCAACTTTGTGATTCTGTGAGACTTAGGTAGGACAATTGGATGTTTTTGCGAATAGGATACATTCGCGTGCTCCAGTCTACCTCCGACTCTGATCAATTCGTGTTCATCTAAAAATGGATTCAGACTTATGAGTTTACTGTTATTAGGTATGGGGCGAGACAACTTGAGTGCATGCATCTCTTGTGTGAACTCAGCTTTTTGAGCCAGTCTTATCAATAATCTTAGGGAGTTCTCGAGTTCGTCTACTGTCAAGTTAACACCTTTTTTTTCTTTCAATAAGGTGATTGATTTGAACCTAATGCAATAAGCTACTACACGTTGTAGCTTCGTTAACGATGAATATCTATCAAATATATTCCATTCAAAATCATGCTTAGTCGTTGCTAATGAAATTGTCGACAGTTTGATTTCGGGAATACTTTCTATCATATCTATATCATATATGTCATTTGGATAAGAAATTTTATTTTCCACTAAAAATGCAGGACCGTACCACCAAATTTTTGACCCTTTTTAATTCGGTAGGATTTATACCTCCGAAATAATATCTGCTGGGTTATCCCAGACCTTACGTGCTTCCATTTTCCTTCACAGGTGAGTTCTATAATTTTAGTAACTCTGTTCGCAACGAATGTTTTCAATTTGCCTGGATCAATTTTTAGCCACGCCAATACTATTATAGAATCAGAATAATAATGAGTACTGGATATTTCGACATCAGTATTTTTCTCACAACATGCATTAATTCTGCAAGTAATGTAGCTGCTAAAAGTTCTAATCTGGGAATGGTGTGTTTGCCTTGAGGTACAACCTTTGACTTGGCACATAAAAGCCGCGAGATGACTTCACCCTGTTTGTTTTGGAACATAAATATATGCATGAACCATATGCCTTCTCGAGGAATCGCTAAAACCGTGTAGTTCAATATTTGTAGGATTTTTACATAGAACGTGCCGTTCAATTTCAATTTCATTTATAGAATTAATTTGCTTTAAAATGTGATCCATTCTTTCACCATGTCCGCAGGTAAAGATTCGTCCCAAGAAATTTCTCTTTGCCATAATTTACGCATGAATAACTTTGCTTGAATGGTTGCCGGGCCTATTAGACCTAGCGGATCGAAAATTCTCGATATTGTCGCTAATACTGAGCGCTTCGTCAGAGATTTATCATCAAAATTTATATTTACCGCGTAACTCAATGTGTCTGATTTTGGATTCCACGCGATTCCTAAAGTTTTCAATTCCTTATTGTCGTGATACTGTATTAGTTTGTCTTCATTTTCTTGATTACCTAATATCGAATTTAAAATGTCCTTTTCATTTTGAACACCATTTTCTTAAAGGAAGGTTAGCGCTATTGAGAATTTTTTGTTATTTCATCGTATATTTCTAAACCTCATGTTTCGTGTCAACACTGATCAATAAATCGTCCATATAAAATGAATGTCTTATAAATTTCGATGTGCGTGGATATTTTCAGCGAATTCTAATGAGAGTTGTTCTAAAACCTTAGTTGCGAGATAACTTGCGGATGCTGTCCCGTATGTCACTGTATTGAGATCGTAAACCTTTTGGCTCTGATTCGTTATAACGCCATAGTATCCGCTGATATTTTCTGTCTTCCGGGTGTAATATTATTTGCCTAAACATCATTTTTATGTCTGCACTCAAAACATATTGATGTAGCCTGAGACGTGTTATAATTGAGAAAAGATCATCTTGAACGTTAGGACCTACAAGTAATAAATCATTCAGCGATATACCTTCATTGGTTTTTGCGGACCCGTCGAATACAACTCTGCAACGAGTTGTCGTACTGCTTGGTTTTATTACCGGATGATGTGGCAATATATACGAGGGCTGTTCAATGTTTCCGTCGAAATTTTTTATGAATGTCATATGTCCCATCGATTCATATTGTTTTAAAAATTCCGTGTATTCTGCCCTCAAATTATCATCGCGCTTGAATCTGTTCTCGAGAGTGTAGGCGTTTCAATGCGAGCGTTGCAGAATCGCCTAAATCTGACATCTGTACTGAAAAAGGTAATCTGACTATAAATCTGCCATCAGAGCTATGACTCGTCGTTTTTTCAAAATACTCTTCACAATACTGTTCTTCCTTGATCAGAATATTCTTATGCGGAATTTCTTCAGTTTTCCAAAAACTTGTTGATGATTCATTTAGCATTTCATTTGATATTGTTTGCGTGAGATTACAAAATGAGTTACGATTTGAATATTTGTGCAAATTGATCGAGCCCGTGACTATCCAACCTAAAGTAGTTTCTTGTAAATTAGGTTTGTTTTCCCAAGTTTGAGTTGATTCGGACATAAAGATCATAAAATATATTAGCTCGAGAAGAATGTCAATATTTTGTGGTTTATTAAATTCTGGATCAGCTAGCGTGATCCTGTCGGTAATTTGAATATATTTTCATTGAATTCTGTGTACGGAATTTTCCGTAATCTTGTTTAATACTAAAACGTTAAATCGCATTTGAATGAAGTTGATCGAGATTTGATAGTGGCTTTTTTGTCTGTGTGATAGTCATAACATTTTGATTTATTCCCGCAATAGATATGCGAAAATCTTCGCAAAGCAAATTCAATTTCTTGGAGAGTCCTTCTGTGATTAGATTACTCTGACTACCAGAGTCAAAGAGGCCTTGCAAACGTGAGCATTTCCGAGTGTATCATAAATTATTATTTGGGCTGTTGATAATAAAACTAACTGATTATCGCGTGTATTTGTGTTAGAGCCTTGCAATACCTTGTTGTTTGCCTGTACTGTGCTAATATGTATTTGTGCCGAGCCTTGCGA
The DNA here is from genome assembly GCA_018342105.1 of Gonioctena quinquepunctata. NCBI lineage: Eukaryota > Metazoa > Arthropoda > Insecta > Coleoptera > Chrysomelidae > Gonioctena > Gonioctena quinquepunctata. Next base: position 264,517 of record JAFIRS010001794.1, on the reverse strand, counting down.
ACTACTTTGTTTGGTCGTAGATTGAATGCTCGGTATGATCTCTGATTGAGTACCACTGTTAGTATTATAACAGTTGCTTGTTAGTATGGGCGTTATTTCTTCCGTATTTGTTACGAGATTGGTTGAGATTTCAGAAATATCCGCATTTGATGACGTGGCAACTTGTTGTAAATTATTGTTCGAGTAATGTGCTTGATTGCTATTGTGAAGTAAAGTATTATGATTCAAGTTGCATCGTTTACAATTGCCTGATTAATCCCATTTCAAATGACCAGGTCTAAGGCAAGTACTACAGAGTCGTAATCTTTTGATTTCTTCGTATTTTTTGCTAATTGGCAATTTAATGAAATCTGCACAATTGTGAATGAAATGAGGTGCCTTGCAATAATGACATGATATATTTAGCCCGTTATTGGTGACTGGAAGTGAGTGTTCATGTCCTCTTTGCCTTTGATAAGTTATATGTGACGGTAACTTACAACCTTGATTATTTGCTATTCTTTGCGTATTGTAGTTGGATTTTTTATTGTTATCCGAGAGAGTTTCGAATGTGAAACATTTCTTATTCAAAAAGGTAATTAGCTGATCATACGTGGGGCATTCATCATTTTCTAGTGAGTTTTCCCATTCGAGGTTCATGAAATTGTCTAATTTTGATGTAATTAGGTAGACTAAGAGAATGTCCCATTGATCCGTGGGCAATTTTAGATTCTTGAGTGCACCTAAATGATGTTGAACCTTATCGGTGAGTTGTCTGAGTGATGTTGCTGTTTTAACCTTTTTTATGAATTAGTATGTTTGTCAAACTCGTGTTTTCATGAATCAATTGTGAGAAAGTATCGTGAAAATTTATCCATTCATCATAGTTTCCTGAAAACGTTGGAAGATGTATTGTTGGTAATTTCAAATTTGTTACCTGGTTCGTGTTTGTTGAGATTGCATCAGTAATTTGAGTATTATTACGCGTGTTGGTTACCTTTTGAGATTGTAGTTCAACTGAAAGACCCTTTGCCTTTGCAATTGCTTGATAAAATGCCGTTTCTTGTTCTTCGCGCTGTTCTTCTTCGCTTTCGTCTAGTACTTCTAAACGCGATTGTATAATATCATATTGTTCGAAAACCGATTCGATTCTATTCAATCTTATTTCCAGTTCGATTATGTTATCTTTTCCTACTGTATTCATGAATGCTTGAAAACGTGTTAATTGACTCTTTAATTTACCCCGTGTTTGTCTTAACTCCTTTACTTCGTTTTCCATCGTGATTATGAAGTTTCAATTCGCGATAATATGAATGAATGAACAAGAATTCGTATTTACAGATCGAGAAATACCCCTTTTTTTATAGGTTGGGAGATTGTCAGGAAAAAGGAAAAATGAGTTTTTACTTGTGTCGTTGCTGCTTTGCTATTTCGTTGGCCTTGATTCTAAACGGCTGAGTAGACTACTGTATCTGAAGAGACGCTTACTACTGGAAGGAATGCTTCTTTTGTCGAGGACTGCACAATTTTTCTTCTGGTTGCTGGCAATACGTCCGGTTCGATTGGACCAAAAATGTTTCTACGTGGCTTGATGAAGGACCACCCTTACGGGATTGATTGGGAATGATAAACGTAGTCGAACTTTACGGCTTTACTGCTATTTCTGTCGATTTTGTACAGGTTTTACGTGAGAGCTTTTTCTTGACAATGTCTCTGTCACTCTTGTCATATCATTCTTAATATTTTACCTAACGACAGTTCTATACAGGGCTATGCTATGTTACATAACAAAATATTTAAAATTATCGATTGTCCACCTGAGGCTATTGGATTCTGTCCAAAAAAGGGCAATTCGTCTCGTCGGTGATGCCTCGCTTACAAACTCGCTCACTTGTCTGGAACACCGTAGAAAAGTTGGCGATTTGTCTCTATTTTATGGATATTTTCATGGGCGATGCTCTTCTGAAATATCAACAATCGTTCCTGCTTTGGCAGTCTCTTCGAGATTAACCCGTCAAGTTCAGTCATCACACCCCTTCGTGGTCACTTTGGAGACCTGCAGAACATCACTTTCCAAAGACTCGTTCATCCAACGAACAGCGAGGCTTTGGAACTCATTGCCTAGGGAGGTGTTCCCCGAGGCATACAACCTCCAGAAATTTAAGAAGAACACCAACTCCTACCTTCTTTCCCTTGGTTCCCACGATGTTCTCTGAACATTACAGGATATCCCTTTTCGTGGGAACCAGAACATAAAAAAAAAAAATCTTACGAAATGATTTACCAGGTTTGTTAGAAGATATTCCTCTTGACCTTCGCCTTAGAATGTGGTTACAACATGATGGCGCCGCTGCTCACTATTCGGCAGAAGTGAGAGATCATTTAAATGAAGAATTTCCCAATAAATGGATAGGACGGAATGGGCATGTCAGGTGGCCCGCTAGATCACCAGATTTAACAAAACTGGATTTTTTTCTTATGGGGATACATAAAAAATATGGTTTTCGTCGAGCCATCAACTTCTTCCGAAAATATGCGACTTAAAATAACGAATGCTTTTCGCAGCATTACACCAGCTGTCTTGCGCAGGGTAGAACAGTCTTTCAAACATAGACTTCAGCTCTGCATTCAAGAAAATGGAAGACATGTTGAACATTTTTTATAAAAGTTTCATTGCCTAGGGAGGTGTTCCCCGAGGCATACAACCTCCAGAAATTTAAGAAGAACACCAACTCCTACCTTCTTTCCCTTGGTTCCCACGATGTTCTCTGAACATTACAGGATATCCCTTTTCGTGGGAACCAGAACATAAAAAAAAAAAATTTCAACCTTAATTGAACTTTCCCCTTTGTAGTTTGCCAGTTGACAATTTAAATATCTAGAATTTAAGCTCTGACTTCAATTCATGAATATACACCATAACATGAAAAAAAAATTAGTAATATTCATAATGTTTTTGGTTTGATATTGCACGATTTATGTGTAAAATTCTGCATCCAATGAAAAAAATTATTTTCCATCAAAAAAAATGTGATACATACATTTATATCAAAAAAAAAAATTGTGTTTGGACACTTTGTAATGTACATATCTTTTGTATATTCTTATCAGTCTTCAAATGGATTTCGCTTTGAAAAAAGTCGTTCATTCAGATTATAGCGAAGAAATATGAATACTTGCCATTTTTCGAAAAAAAGAGCTGTTTTAAGAAAAACTAGTAAACTTAACCATAGGGAATACTTGATGACATTTGTAGAGCCTTTGTTGGCGCTTCTTATGGATCGATAATATCCATTAAAATAAGGAAGATTCTACAAATTTTTATTTACAATATGTGGCAAGCTATTTTTCATACCCTGTATATCACAGGTCGATTTAAAATATATCTTTTGAGAGAGTTACCAATGTAGAATATTTGGCCAAAAAAAATTTCAATTGGACTTATCACAACTTCAAATATTCTGAGTGACGAGAACCTGTCATGATAGAAATCTCGAAAACCGTCAATATTTTCGAAGTAAAGATATACATAGAGTATATTTTATTTTCTATGTAGAAACCGGAAAATTGATAAAAAATATAGATTGCCATTTAAAAAACACAGTTGGGATCCGCCCAGAAAAAATCGAATACCCTGTGTGACCGACAATTTTTTTATTTTGTCGAGCTCAAGCAATAAGGTAATATTATAGAAATATAGATTCCTATCTGTTTCCTAAATAGAGATATGGAACACCGCGCCACTGTTGTAGGACCCTGTATACAAAGGTTACAAAAATCTACAGAATTCTTATTTTTATTAATAATTTTCATTTTCATTAACAGCTTTTTTAGATTTTAGATTAATATACTTAATCAAATCCCATACTTGTACAGTTTTATTGAGTAGCACTATATACAGAGTGGCCACTTTTTTAATGGGATTGTATTGGTAACTTTTAAACCATAAGAGTTAGAAGGTCCATCAAATGGAGAAAAAGTTGCATTCATAGAAGCATTGTCAAGCAGTTCAAACAAATCGAGATTATCAGGGCCGGTTATTGAGATATCATAAGAAAAGTAAATTCTGTCATTTTGATTTTTCTTTTTTTCCCACTTTATTTCGAATATTATAAAAAATGTTACAGGAGTTTTTTATTCGACAGTAAATTATCCTCAATTTGACATAATCAGATTTCGTATCCAACGTTTCGTACGCTCTGGGCCACCCTCAACCTCATTTTTTTCAATACGGATCTGCATATTTTATGACACTTTTCGAAATAACTTTTAACGCTGAATTCAACGATATATCATACAATGTCATTCAAAGTTGATTTTCAGGTGATTTTGACCCTTATCCAAATTTCTTTGGGTCGGATCTGTATTACATTTGGGTACCTTTAGTTTAATTAACAACATGCAATACATTTCGATAAAAAATCAACTTACTCATCTTCAACTGAATGGAACGTAACAGAATCAAAAGCAAGAAACAAGTAATAATTATTTACAAATTTCAAGAGGTGAAAAACCTAATTCATAATAATTAAACGAAACTATCATTTAATGAAAGGAAAATCAAATGATTATTCGAAAGTAAATGATGAACATTAATGAAGTAAGTGTTCGAAATATCCACCTTTTTGTAAAATGCACTTTGCGGTTCTGGAACCCATACTTCTTATACATTTGCTTATTACTTCTCCTTGAATACCTTCCAATACATTCTCAATCTTCTCGCGAAGAATCTCTATTGTCGGGTTCGTAGTATCATAAATTTTATTTTTGAGATATCCCCACAAATAAAAATCCAGCGGATTCAAATCCGGAGATCTGGCAGGACATGCTACTGGACCTCTTGTTCCAATCCATGAATCGGGAAAAGTTCGATTTAGATAGTCTGTGACTATTCTTGAGTTGTGTAGACCACATCCGTCTTGGTGGAACCATGGACTATTACGCCAATACCGTATAGGAAGATCATCCAACATTTCTTCTATAATTTCTACATATTTTGCTCCGGTTAGGTTGCCGTCAATAAAATAGGGTCCCAGTAATTTATTATTCAACAAACCGCACCATATGTTCAAAGAAAAACGATATTGATGTCTAACTTCATGAATTAAGTGAGGATTTTCTGTGGCATAAAAATGTTTGTTCCTTCGATTGAACATGCCAGAATTTGTGAATGTCGTTTCGTCTCCCCAAATGATATTGTGCGCAAAATTGTTGTTATTCCGCACCTTCCGTTGAAACCAATTACAGAATTGCAACCTTCTCTCAGGATCATAGCGATATAGTTTTTGCGCGGCTTGGTATTTATAGTCATGGTATCCGTGTCTCTTGACTATTTTATTAACAGCACTTTTTGATAAATTGCACTCACTGGCCATAGTTCTCGATCCTATTCCTGGATTCATTCGAATTTGGGCCAGAACATTGATGTCATTGATAGGCTCGTTTCGTCGTACATAAGGACCTCTAGGTTTGATGAATGAATTATGTGCAAGTAACGTTGTAGATAAACGTCGAAACATTTTAATATTTGGTGTTGTTCTTTAAGGTTATAATTCACCATACCTTTGTTGTGCTTTGAACGAATTTCTATCTAGTTTTATGTACACTTCGCACATATATATCTTCTCTTCATTTGTGTATCTTACCATATCGAATAAGTTAAATTGAAATTACTCAGAAAAGTATTTAATGACAAGTTCTTGTGACACAATAATAAACGAAGTGACAAATAATATGACATTTCTTGTTATGTTCTTTTTTATCCACGGCCTACTACTTGAAAACAATACATTCAATAAACCTAGAGTTGTGTGTATGTAAGAAAAAACAAGTCTATCAACGATATCAATGTTCTGACCCAAATTAAATTGAACCCAGAAAAAAAATCGAGAACTGTGGCGTGAATGCAATTTATCAAAACTGCTGTTAATAAAATAGTCAAGAGACGCGAATACAATGATTTTAAATTTGAATACCAAGCCTTGCAAAAATTATATCGTAATGATCTCAAAATAAAGTTCGATTCTGTAATTTGTTTCAACGGAACAAATGACAAATCCAACAATAATGATTCCTCGCGAGAAGATTGAGAATGTATTGGAAGGTATTCAAGGAGACGAAATAAGCAAATGTATAAGAAGTATGGGTTCCAAAACCGCAAAGTGCATTTTACAAAATGGTGGACATTTCGAACACTTACTTCATCATTCATCATCATTTACTTTCGAATAATCATTTGATTTTTCTTTCATCAAATGATAGTTTCGTTTAATTATTATGAATTAGGTTTTTCACCTCTTGAAATTTGTAAATAATAATTACTTGTTTCTTGCTTTGATTCTGTTACGTTCCATTCAGTTGAAGATGAGTAAGTTGATTTTCTTATCGAAATGTATCGCATGTTGTTAATTAAACTAAAGGTACCTAAATGTAATACAGATCTGACCCAAAGAAATTTGGATAAGGGTCAAAATCACCTGAAAATCAACTTTGAATGACATTGTATGATATATCGTTGAATTCAGCGTTAAAAGTTGTTTCGAAAAGTGTCATAAAATATGCAGGTCCGTATTGAAGAAAATTAGGTTGAGGGTGGCCCAGAGCGTACGAAACGTTGGATACGAAATCTGATCATGTCAAATTGAGGATAATTTACTGTCGAATAAAAAGCTCCTGTGACATTTTTTGATAATATTCGAAATAAAGTGGGAAAAAAAGAAAAATCAAAATGACAGAATTTACTTTTCTCAATAACCGGCCCTGATAATCTCGATTTATTTGAACTGCTTGACAATGCTTCTATGAATGCAACTTTTTCTCCATTCGACCGACCTTCTAACTCTTATGGTTTAAAAGTTACCAATACAATCCCATTAAAAAAGTGGCCACTCTGTATAATGTCCACATCAAGTTCAATCAGCACTTTGTACTATACAAATTGCTATCCGAAAAATATATATAGACGATTCTTGTAAAACTGCATTTTCATTTTATTCAAAGCTTTGAGCTGTATTTCTGAATCACCCTGTAGAGACATAACTTCAGTGCTCTAATAAAATCAACATTGCAGCCACACGGATCAAAATCTCTAACAATACTTTTCTGTAGCAACCCACCATATTACACAGGGTGACCTTTGAGTCTTAAATTTGTCAACTGTCAAGTTGGAACAATTTTTGCAGGTCTGCACCTGGGAACAACTTTTCTAGAAGACAACTGGGACAAAGACATCATAGGTATTGAGGACCTCCAGAGTTTTTTGGAGCGAGAAAATGTTCTCACCCTGTACGGCGTGATTCAGATAGTTGATGACAACAAGAGGCTGAAATTTTTCAGAACTGTAAGTGATGAAATATATAAATCGTAATCATGTTCTCCAGTTCCATATTTCAATCTACTTGAAGGCCCCAGTATGGATCCTTGGAGTACTCGATTTAAAATTGTGAATTACATTTTTATTCTTTAGATAACAAACAGCAACTTTGACACGATTGTCATATTCAACAAGTACAAGCCTTGTATACCGTCAGACGAAAATTTGCTGATGTTCATACAGACAACATCTCTATCTGGATCTCCAGCTTTGGCTCTGTACCAAAGCCTCAACAGCGTTTTTGCCCCTTTACTACAGCAGGTCAGTACAAAGTAAAAAGTGAGGAACGGGCATAGAACATCACGAAATGCAATAAAATCAATAATTGAGGAAGTGAAAATAGTGTCGTCTTCACAAAAGGTTCAATATAAATTGAAACAAAATTGGTAGACCGACAGACGAAAAACAACTACTTTCCTAGCAAATACCACGCAGAACGTTGAATGATATTCACCTGACAATCCATGCAAACTTCCATATAAATGGATATTGTTCGCAAATGTTTCTTTCTGATAAGCTCGATTATGTTTAAATTCATGTCGTGTTCGCCTAACAATCCGCATACCGGTTTCAGGCTTTTTGGCCCTCATCAGTACGGAGTAGTCACCAGCCAAAGATCCGGAGAGCTCTGGCCGAAGCGAGACACAACATAAATAAAATCATCATCGAGCTTAAAACATCTTTAGAAAACTTTTAACCGGCGACACCTAGTGACAGAAAATGGAGTGTTTCTTTGTGTGTGTTTTATGCATTTCATTTCATATCTTATCCCCTTCATATGGCTTTTTCTTTCATTATAATTATAAATATTTTTTATGTTAGTTTAATTATAATATCTTCGGAAACAATTTTTCATATTACCTTCACTGAATTGAGCTATTTTTTAAGGGCTTTAGAAAAGATCTTCGGTGGAAAAATTAGTTCCCATTTTTGTATCAACAATTGAAGATGCTCAAAACGTAAAAACATAAATAAAACATTGAATTTTTTTTCAAATATCCTGATTGATTTGTTTTTTTATTGTTTAAAGCCACGTGAAAAGAAATTCATTTGATTTTTTACTACAATAGTTTGAAAAATTGTTATAAACAAATACATTAGTTATGAGATAATTCAGTTTTTTTTGAAATGTAATTAATAATGATTTTTAAGAAAAAAATCTTTAAAGGCTCACTTATACAGTAAATATTAATATCGAGGAACTATTTTTTCAAATCATTATTTCTATTGTTCTTTCTTATTCTGAAAACAAAATCTTAAATTTTTTATTTGTTTATTAAATAAACAATTTGTTATAAACAAATAAATGTACGCGCTATATTTTTTTAAATACTACAAAAATAAACAAAAATGACCATGTGTCGTTTCTTGAGCAAAAAAAATGTTTTCTATTTTATATTGAATTTTAAAAATTCTCATGCTTTTAACTGTATTTTTTTCCTTGTTTCTTATCATTATAATTATTATAACTTATAAACTATTGAAGATACGACGAGAACACTGCATATCTTTACTTTTCTCCATGAGACAATGCACAAATTGAGCTATTACTCAATTATTCATCTACTTTTTTGTTATTATTCATAAAAATACATCGAAAAAAATTTTTTTTCAAGGCTTTTTAATTTGAATATTTTATAAACTATCAAAGATACGATAAAAATACTCCAGGTCTTTTTTGTTCTTTATTAAACGATGAACAATTTGAGCTTTTGTTCGAAGAACGAAAAATGTGACTAGAACCCAGGAAAAACAATAGCAAGAACAACAAGAAGCTAGTAAGGAAACTGAAAGTCACGAATCACCGCAGCAAAAACTTAAAAAAATATCAAAAAAATTAAAGAAATGAACAAAAACTGTTTCATGTACAGAAGTAATGCATGAAGTATTCAATAAAGTTTTAAAAATTATATATTATGTCAATATTACTTTTAGTTTCTAAGATACCAAGGCTAAAAAATTCAAAAAATTTTATTTTCCTCGATATTTTTTCTCATTACTCAATAAATAATGTAGTAAACGCTCCGACCGTAGAACAAAGAACAAAAAAGACCTGAAGTATTTTTATCGTATCCTAAATGTGCAAATTTAAAAGCCTTCAAAACATAATTTTTTTGAGGTATTTTTATAAATAATAACAAAAAAGTGGATAAATAATTGAGTAAGAGCTTGAAATGAAAGCTCAATTCGTTCATTGTTTTATGGAGAACAATAAAGATTTCGAGTGTTCTCGTCGTATCTTCAATAGTTTATAATTTATAATCATTATAATGATAAGAAGAAACAAGGAAAATTAGAGTTGAAAGCATGAGAATTTTAAAAATTGAATGAATAATGGAAAAAATGTTTTTGCTTAAAAAACGACAAATGGTAATTTTTGTTTATTTTTGTAGTATTTAAAAAAATATATAGCGTGAAAATTTTTTTTTAATATGAAAGAACAATAAAAATAATGATTTGAAAAAAATGGTTGTTGTTTTTCTTAAAAATCATCATTTTTATTATTAATTACACTTCCAAAAAAAAAATTGAACTAGAAAAAGAAAACAACAATCAAAACTATTTCCTCTTATATAATAAAATATTACGAAGGTTTCTACATTGCATTTCAATTTTTAGAAGGACCACCAACTTTTATGAAGAATGTTTTTTCAGAAATCTATAATGAAAAAGTTTAGTAGATATGTTCTACTAGAAATAAATTACTGCCAAGTGGTAGGAGACATTTTGAATGATTTTGGAATATAAACTCCAATGCTTTTTATATTAATGGATAATTGTTTTTTTCTAGAAAGACAAATCGAATATTCATAGACAAATAGCAAATTTACAAAACGATTTGAGGACCGAAATATTCTCTGACAGCAACAACATCAACTTGATCGAATTTCCCAAAGATTTTTCATCCTTATCAGGTAAGTTGAATGCAACTTGGATATTAGAAAAACGTTTCAACTGGGAATATATTTTTTCATTTCCATTTCAAGTTTCCTTGAACATCCATTTCCAATATCAGCTGGAAGGTGTTTTAGACATCTACAAAAAAAATCCTCTGTGTAACATGAATTATCAACAGTTTCATTTCACTCTTTCTAACATTAAGTGATTGAGATTTCAATTTAAACGCAGTCTGTACAACAACAGCAACGTTATAACTAACGATCACAAAATATGGTGCCCCACAAGAATCGATTTTGGGGCCAGTCCTCCTGAGATGTCTTCTTGGTGATCACATTTTATATTCATCTAGATTATAGTATTTGTTGTTTTAATTCCCCGCTGGTGTCATTTTCTTTTTCAGTTGTGAATTCCTTAGAACACGAAATTCTCTACTGGACTTCTGTTACACCTTCAAAAAGAGACAAACTCACGAAAACAGCTTGTGCCACTTTCAAGGATATCATTTCTACGGTTGCTGGTGATTTCAGGTATGACTAACACAAACTGATACATAAATTACATTCTGGTCAAAACACAAATCGATCGTTTCAGTATAATCGATGCTCTCTCAATCAATGACGTGGAAGACCTGCTGGAAAGAGGCCACAATGTCCTGGACGATTTGTGGAGGCACGAACCTCCCTTCCCCGAAGATAGAATCAGGCATATCATGGATATCATAGGTTGGTATAGATCTCATCTACCAAAACCCCATGATCCAAGTCCTTAGATCCGAGCTGCAGGAGTCCTCACTGGTTTAATCTCCATGAAACTTCACAGGTTCTGATGTATGGAAGTTCACGTCCACACAACTGAAGAAATACAACCTCTGGACCAGCGATTATTTAGACATCGCCGACGCTCTCCTCCAACACATATCGGTGTGCGAAAAATGGCTGACGAGTTGCAAGCAATTAACAGAAATCTTCTGGCCAAACTACCCAGCAAATCCTTGGAAAGGGAAGTCGTACCAACCAGAAGAGTTGGTGGTGTCGGTTTCCATGCTACAGAAGGTACACTCTTTGTAATTGTTATGTTATGCCTCTGAATATTATGACGATTATGATTATAATCGTGGACATTTCAGATTTTGAACATAAGAACGCTTCACAAACAACTGGTGAGACTGTTGACGCCACAGGAACAAACTGAACTCAGTACACAACATATGTTCCAGAGTTTTCAAGGTGAGATTTTTGCTTTGTAATTTCAAAAAAATAACTAAGAAGTTGCTACCAAAGAGGGTAATGAGTATAGTGTATAGATGTAGATTGTAGAGGGGTAATAATGGACTGACTGCTCTATGCATTTTTTGTGGTGATACCCTAGAGGATGGTCCCGTTAGCAGTTCAAATCCTTTCTTGTCCAACTTGAGAACCTGTTTGCCTTTTTTGAGAGCCTGATTTAGAAACCGCTACTTCATGCTAGGCTCTTACCCACCAATACATTTCTGCAACTGTTTCTCAACTTCCTTGGAATTATATTCAAACCTTTCATGAACTGTCATATCACTGGTTGCTTTATATTTTTGAAGAGGGTTTTCTTACCGTTCAACTTTCCAAAAATGCTGCCAGTAAACCAAGAGGGATAGGCAGAGATTGTGGTAAGTTTAGCATGTTCTATTCTAACGATTTTATATCGTTCCAGATATAGATATATTCCTCAGTGGACAAGACCTGACGAATTCATTCAGCAAAGCGGAAAAACAGTTCGAGTATCTGATTCAGCCTGCTGAGAGGAGAGTGGCCATCAAATTGAAGAAACAACTGGCCACCGTGAACGCTAACACAAGACAGGTAAAAGATATTCATAACAGTGTTTGCTTGACCCAAGAGAAATGAATATGAGTAGATAGGCTATACCATTTCCGGGCCACTTGGAGATGCGATCTCGGGACTTCCTCTGGGTCCGCTCTGGGGCGCACTGTCGGTCTCTGCCACTGAGGTCTGTGATGCCTGAGGCACGTATAAGGACCCGAGTATATACAGGGCTTTTCACGATGACCGTTAATTAGACGTTTCTGGCAAACCAGACAACGGATGAACCTGAAAATTTCACATAAATTAATACGATCTACACGCCTAAAATACACGCCTAAAATAAAATAAATAAATAAATTCTAGACGATGCGGCGTTGCCACTTCTACTATAAAGTAGCGGCCACTTTGATTTTTGAAATAGAACACCCTGTATATAATATCATATTATGATTTCTTATCACTTTGTAAACAACTTCATGTATTATTTCCCTATACCTATCCGTTACCGTTTAGAAGATATAAATTAATTTCGATTTTTTTTACCAAATATGTACTTTTATAAACGCTGATAATCTTGAACTCTCTGGTACTAAGACGATCAAATTCGAAGTGGAGTGTAGTGATACCATGAGGATCTTCACTTCAAGTCATATTCTCATTTGCCTCATACAGGGTCTTCGAAAAATACAGATACTTTGTTCACATGAAAAAATGTTTTTTTTTCAAATGGAACACCCTCTATAGAAAAATGTCAAGATTAGGTTACAGTAATGAAGATTTCTTGAATTTATTGATAATTTATGGTGAGTGCAATAGAATTGCAAGTAGAACATGCCAGTATTTCATGAAAGATATCCACAACTTCCGAAACCGAATAATGATGTGATAAATCGACTACTGAAAAACTGTAGGTTGAATGGAACCTTTTGTCCAAAAATCATTCGAAGAAAGCCTGGAGTGGATGATGATGACAATGGCATAACATTTTGGGATTTTTTCATGCATTTCCAAATGCTTCTCTACACGAGGCTGAAAGGGAGATAAGTATACCCTACGTGACAATTCATCGCATTTTTAATAAGCACAAATGGCATCCCTATAAATTCTACTGTGTCCAACATCTGAAAGAGACTGATTTGCCCCATAGAGTGGAATTCTTTGAATGGTTATTTGTCAAGACTCGAGTGGATGAACATTTCCTTGACAATATCATATGGACAGATGAGGCCAAGTTTTTAAAAAATAGAGTTTTCAATAGACACAACAGTCATTATTGGGTGCCAGGAAAAAAGGAAAATTTTTGTGCCATAAAGAATGGGTAAATTTTTTATATCGAGTTTTATGATGATAATTTGAATGCAACAAAATATGAAGTTTACTGAGAAATGGAATTTAAATGATTTTGTAGGCCAGAAGGAAAACGTATGTGTTCGAAGAGGTCTCCACCCCATAATTCTCGTTCAGTGAGCGAAGCTTTAACTGAAATCTTCGAAGACAGATGGATTGGTAATAATAGTCCTTTTTGTTGGCCTTAGAACACCAGGTGGCAATCCATTAGATTATTTTGTGTGGGGTTTCATTAAAAATATGGTTTACTCCAACCCAGTAACAACAATGGAAGATATGAAATTGAGAGTTAGAACTGCTTTCAATAGTTTGACTCCAGAAGAGATTACATGTTTGTTTAAGTAGAGGTGGAGATGTGTTCGAACATATTCTGAAATACACTGACAATTGAATTAACTTACTAAATCATGGAATTATTTTCAGTTCGTGTGTCAGCGTTAATAAAACTATTGTTTGAAGAGAAGTTTCATTCATCGAACGGAATCTGTTAAATTTCAAAAATAAGTGATGAATACAAGGATACCACGTCATCTTCTGTTTGAAACAGTTTATCTCGAAAACCGTTCGAAATCGAAATTGGATTATCTTAACAAAGTCAATCTAAAATTGAATGTAGAGCTCAAAAATGTGGAAATATACATTTGAAAAAATTGACTTCCACTCTTTTTTTCATGTGATCAAAGTAGCTGCATTTTTTAAAGACCCTGTATGAAGCAAATGAAAATATGACTCGAAGTGAAGATCCTCATGGTATCACTCCACTCCATTTTGAATTTTATCGTCTTAGTACCAGAGAGTTCAAGATTATCAGCGTTTATAAAAGTACATGTTTGGTAAACAAAAATCAAAATTAATTTATATCTTCTAAACGGTAACAGATAGGTATAGGAAAATAGTACATGCAGTTGTTGACAAAGCGATAAGAAATCATAATAGTAATAGTATATACAGGGTGTTCCATTTGAAAAATCAGAGTTGCCGCTACTTCATAGTAGAAGCGGCAACGCCGCATCGTCTGAAATTTTGGGCGTGTAGATCATATCAATTTATGCATACTGTGGAATTTTCAGGTTGATCCGTTGTCTGGTTTGCCAGAAACGTCTAATTAACACTCATCGTGAAAAGCCCTGTATAGACAAAAAATGGCCACTCTATGTTGAGAGAAAAATGGAATGTTTGCTCTAAGGGGTCCGCCTGAGGTATCTGATGGACCCCGAGAGGATATTATATTTTTTTCTCTCAACGTAGAGCAGCCATGTATTTTATATGATTGGGCCCCGTTACGGCTTCCATAATATCCCCAGATATCTCAGACTACCGTGGCAACCCCCAGAGATCTTCAGATACCCCTGGCAAATCCTCCAGAGCGGATATTCCATTTTTCTCTCAAGGTAGAGCGGCCATATATTTTTATATATGTAACTGGGCTCCAATGCGGTCCCCACGCTAGCCACAGGCTTCTCAGACCTCGGTAGCAGCCTCCAGAAACCGTCAGCGGGCCCCCAGAGTGGACCCAGTGGCAGTCCCGAGAAAACAGTTACGATTGCTCCGCGGATAGCACCTCCAAGTGGCCCAAAAATGGTATAGCCTATCTACTAATATGTCCAATGATTCTGCAGCTGATCTACGAATACTCCCGCTACTCAGAACTGATCAGCCGACCAGTTCTCAGAACGGAGCTCCTGCTCGAACGCCAATTCCTGATGATCTCCCTCTACGACTACGTCAAGCAGATCCAATCGCAAGCTGCATCCGAAAACCCCGCCGTTTCCACGCGGTACGACACGCCGCAAGTCGTCAAGGAGATCACCATCATCAGGCAGCTCGAAGCGAGAGCCAACGAGATCCAGAAAGTGGCTCGGAAATTGCTCGGAGACCTGCAGGGGTTCGAAGACCTCAACCAGGTGGTCGGCGAGTTGGCCAAGGATTTGAAACAACAGCACAACGAGTTGTTCGAGGCTTGGAGCACGGAGGTTGTCGGATTTGTCAAAGACAATACCCTGAGGTGAGGTCAGAGTGATCATGGTAATATTTATTCAATTCTCTGTTCATTCTGTGAATCCTAGTAAACAAACGTGTCAACACACCTTCATCAGAGGTATTGTTGTAGATATTGACATGAAGTTGGTATTTTTCTTCGATTTAGAAAAAAAAATCTGAGAAAAATTCCAATGCTGAACTCGATTGGATGTGCAACCGCATTCCGTAAATAGGCGAGAACACAAGAAATTGTTATCGCTTTGAAATACACAACGCATATAGCAATGTACCCCGCAAAATTTTTTCGAGTCAAATTTCAATTACAGCTTTTTCCATTCGTTTCCGAAAATCGGCAAATTTTGAAGCTACTAATAGTGGCGCTCTTTGTGACGTAAACATTGTGACACTAAACGGCAAGGTTGTCAAGTTTCTTCAGCTATAAATGTCAGAACTAGAACAGTATTCGAAATGTCAAGATTTGACAATATGGCAACGTGACAAAATTGATTGAAGCTGACAACTATGGGATTAGTTGATCTGGTGATTACGTCACAACATTTTGCAATGGCGCTAGGAAGGAGCCATTCGAATTTTGCCAACTTTCAATATTTTTTTTTAGTTTTAGAAAATTAAAAAAAAGAAAGAGAATTACCAACAGAGTTTCCACAAGCTGTAAAAACCATTGAAAATATTTTGAAAATTCCGTGTCCTCTGCCATTGTGAAACTAACATCCTGAGAATCACACATTTCCCTTTGAAAACTCATAGAAGTCTGTGGTATTTGCTAATCATTTGATTCCAGTCTAAAAGAATCCGATCCTGTCGTACAGTTCAGCAAACAAAAGTTGATGCATGTCAATTATTCGCCAAGGCTAGTGGTATTGATATCGGAAGTGAGACAATTGAAGGCCATGGGTTACCACATCCCCAGTATGATCGAGGAAACCAGCGAACATGCGAAGAAATTCATGAAGTTTGCCAGGATTTTGGAACAAGTAAAGATTTTTTTCATAACTTTTCAACATTTTCTTTTCGAAGAAGCTTAAAATAAAACCGTCATTTGAGGTTCAACGAATAATATTTTCCGTATCTTCTTCATCTTCTCTTGTTCTTCTTATTTGTTTCTTCTTATCTTCTTCTTCCTCTTCTTACTATTATAAAACAGCCTTTGTCTGTTTTTATTTATTCTAGTATCACGTGAAAACTACTAGACCGATTTTGATGGAACTTGTGTTTGAAAACTTGTGATTAGACTTGAATGACGGTAATTGGAGGTATAACAATAAAACCAGACCAAGTGTGGTTATTGGAAAAATGGATAAATTAAATAAGACACGGAAAAAAACTTATATTAAATTCGAAAATATATTACATCCAAAATTCATCAACAAAATCTCCAAAAGATTTCTCCCACTAATCAAAAATCGTTTCTCGAATAAAATATAGGGCATAAGTCAAAATTACAATCAGATAACCAGAAAAACAAACCACTTCAAAACGAATAGTCTCCCTCATACTACATGTGCCAAAGTAGTTCCAAGCGCTGTAAAATATTTGTCTCTCATAGAAATTGTTACAACTCTACTTCCAAATAATCCTATGAAATTTGACCCGATGGTCACATCCATATTGATACGAATCTGGGGTCCTTTTATTGAAACTCCTGACCAACAAATTATTTTCCTTTTTATTCCACAACTCAATAGTATACTCTAATAATACAATACTCGTTCACAATTACAATATTCACAAGACCAACTTCTGACTGACTGCCGACTTCTGACTGTGGAGCATGACGTCATCGGTAACAGTCCGGCTGATAAATGCAAGTCAACCGTACCCGCTTTTATCCGTAACAATATCATGTATAAAAAATTGTTTCTCACCTCTTGTGCTCCATGGTGGCTAGAAGAAACTAAACCTTCCTATGACTTGTTCATGTTCACCCTCGTATTATAATAAAAGCTTTGCATAATGGTTATTTCTTGTGTTACTAGAAGCGTTGCAGCTCACCAAGTCTGCAACCATTTTTCCTTCCCTAACAGGCCATTATTCTGAATAATAAATAGTTTTACATATTTCCAATGGATCAAAATAAATTAAGCACTAATTAATTTGATCAAATACTTTCTCTAATTTCCAAATACAGTATAAATTGCTCGAATTCAACACAATATTTTATTCAAGATATCAAATTTCCACAACACCATCGGCGACAGGATGATCCCCTCCCAGAAACCGATGATGCTGGCAAGCGCTTTGGAATTATCGAAGCTAGTCCAAGAACAAGAAGTCGTCTCTTGGGGAGAAGAAAAATCCGTCGAAAAATACGTGCAAACTCTGAAAACGGCCGTGGAAAAATTGTCGAAGGAAAATAACCTATTGACGATGTACCATCGACAAATTTTAGAGAAGGTGAGCTAGTTGTCAACGTTCCGACCTGTATAAGATCATCCTCAGCGATGTTTCGATAGACATTTTGATCCGAGTACTCTAAGTGGTTTTTTTTTCGCCACTAGCTTCAATTGATATAACTATGTCAACCTCTAATAATAACCAAGGAATCAATAAGGAGGTATCGAGTTTTCTAGAATAGTGCACAGCCTTTTTGTACAATATCTTCCAGTTTGAATTATTTCAGACAAACGAGTTGAAGCAATTCGACCTCATCAAGGATTACAGCAGATGGAAAGAGACAGCGAAGTACATCAGAACAGTTATGAATCAAGTGGAAGAGAAAGGTTTCAGGAACATGCAAGGTTGGAAAAGCGATCTGGACAAAAAACTCAGCGAAGTTCTGGAAAAACAGTACCTGGAAAGTCTGGATACGCTACACCTGTATCTGCCAGAAATACACATAGACTTGGTTTATAGGAATGCCAAGCTGGAATACATGCCTAACGAGGAGAATTTGAAAAAAACTTATCAGCAACAGTTGAAGAAATTCCTCGACATCCCCAGGAACTTTAGGGCCATTTCCGATGTACCAGATAATAATTTGTTCCAGGGAATTTTAGCCAGGTGAGTAACAAAACACATAAGTCTAGATGATAACGGTCTGGTGATCTAGCAGTACATGTCGTTACGTCCTCTTGGTATATTTGGTGCTGTAAAGAATTCCCCACTTGAATTTGAAGACGTGATTCACTGATTCTCAGTTAAAAACCATGTGATATGAAGAATCGCTAGACAATTGACCGAAATATCTATTTTTCAGGAACGAGACTGCCTTGGCAACCGTTTCTAAGCACACAGAAGAGCTATTCGAACAACTGAAGGGTGTCATGAATCACTGGCAGTCTTGGCTTCAGCTAGAGACGTTGGACACGAGCAAATTGTCGAGTTGGCAACACTGGGATCTGCACTTCAGAGCGTCCAAGACTTTTGGACAGGAAATCGCGAAACTACCGAGGTAAATGTCTTTATCATTATTCATTCTGTGCTATGATGGCCCTATAATAATAATAATCATTAACAATAAAAATACTGATGCTTATTAAAATGATCTAGATATCTCTAAATAAATGAAAGGTTCTCTCGTTACCGAAATTTTTGTTATGAGCCATCGATCAGTGGTATTATAGAACCGCAAGGATCAATACTGGGCCCCTCAAGTTAATGTTGAACACTCCTTCTCTTGAGATTTTTTTTTCGATAACATACTGTTATTTGTTGACTATATAGTTTTTTTTCTTAATTTTTAAATAGTTTCAAGTTTAATGTGTTATTCAAAGTGGAATATCGCCTTTTGTTGCGAAAACAAGAGCAAAATCAGTAGAAAATTAATTGAGTTGAGTCAATATGAAACGTCGTATTGAAAATTGAAAACAGAGAAGAAAGTTTCCTGAACACATTTCCATATTCCCAAAAATAGAGGCGTATATTTTGAAAACGGTTCGTGATATTTCCGATTTGGAAACATAATTTCATTGCTCACTAAAATAGGAAACTTTTGTCTAATTCAACCAACTTGGTATTATTTATCGTATTCGAGATGCCAATAGTGGTACGACATAAAAAATACGGACTGTATAATAAACATAACCCAAAACGAACAGTATGCTAGTAATAAACTGAATAATTTCTTCACCTTCATTCAGATAGATGATGGATTTGTTTTAGAAACGCTCAAGAACATACAATCAAAGGCATGTGGTTGTGGTAAACTCCATATTACTCTTATATTACTATGTTGTCCTCATATCTCATATTATACCATATTCTACCATGTATACATAACTCATATTTTCCAATTGTATGGAAAGAATTAATCATTAATCCGTTAG
Source organism: Gonioctena quinquepunctata (assembly GCA_018342105.1). Classification (NCBI taxonomy): domain Eukaryota; kingdom Metazoa; phylum Arthropoda; class Insecta; order Coleoptera; family Chrysomelidae; genus Gonioctena; species Gonioctena quinquepunctata. The sequence continues at coordinate 244,853 of JAFIRS010001794.1, read as the reverse complement.
CAAAAATCACCTCTCCTACAGAATTCAACCATCTCCGTTCAATTTCGATCTTGCCTGTAATGTCCAAAGTACTTGAAAGAGCAATCGAGTCTCAAATCGTACCTTTTCTCAACTTCAATAATTTTTTGGCTGAGAAACCATCTGGTTTTCGACCAGGATACAGTTGTGATACTGCACTCTCTGATGTCACAGACGATGTCTTGAGAGGAACTGTTTTGATACTCTTAGACTATGTTGAATCATAAAATATTATTAACAATTTTAGATCACATTGGTTTTTCTAATCGTGCTCGCAGATTGATAGATTCATTCTTAAACAACAGATTGCAGCGGGTGGTTTACTAAAATAATATATCAACACCATTAGTTGTCAACTCAGGGGTACCCAAGGAAGAATTCTTGGACCACTACACTATGCGGTATATACCACTAAATTTGTGACAACCATAACTGATATGCTGACGATACTCAACTCTACTTTTCTTTCAACCCTCCAGATGTAGCACAAGCAAACGATGACTTACAGAAGCTCCTCGAGATATCCAGCCGACATTTACTAAAATTGAATCCGAAAAAAATCTATGGCTTTACTTTTTTGCAATGAAAAATTACGGGAAAACTTGGTAGCTAGTTTATATATCCATCTAGATGATGAATATATACCATTCAAAAATTCCTGTAGAAACCTGGTCTTGTTACCGATACGAAGTTAAAATTCATAGGACATGTCACATAAAAGCTAAGAATCGCTTACGCTAACTTGAAACTAATTTACCCGCATCGAAAATTCCTCAATGAACACCAACAAATTTTTATATGACTCAATCGTTTTATCACATATGAATGTTTGCGACACTATATATGGACCATCTTTAGACAGTCATGATGCCAGGCGAGTGCAAAAACTACAGAACTCCTGCCTGCGATTGATATTCGGTCTCAGACGAAGACAAAGGATAAGTCATAAATTGCCTGAACTTAAATGGCTGAACATGTACAGGGTGATTCGAAAGTACTTTGACAAACTTCAGGAGGTGATTCCTCACAATATTCTAATACGAATTGTCCAGATAAATATATGTCCGAAAACTCTTCGTTTTCAAGATACAGGTTGTTGAAGTTTTATTTTTATTTTCGTTTTTTTTCAATAATTTTTAAAATACAGACCTTAATTGAACGAAAATTGGTATTGGGAGGGTTTTTGAGGTGTCGAAGTCAAACCTGATGTTATTATTGCTCTTACTCGTAGGGGGCTAACGTCTTTTTCTTTTTTGAAAATTCATAACTTTTTTAAGCGTACTTCTAGCACATTTTTCAGTAAAAATCAATTCCTCTATCATATCTACGTAAAAAAGCTACCCCTGTTACAAGTCGCTATAAGCAACTGTTTTCTAGATATTTGGACTTGAAAATTTCAGGTCGATTATTTGATAATCGATGTGTGTTGAAGTTATTACCATTATTTTGCATTTTTCACAAGAATGCTTAGGAAATGAATTAGACGTTTAAATAAGAAGTTTTGGTTTTTTGAAGGGGGCGCCACCTATTCTATTTATTTTTACTCGTTTGAAATAGCTATTTTTGTATCAAGGGTGCCATATCTGTATTTGTTTTAATAAAATTTGCAAGAAATATAACCCTTTTATTTCAAGAAATTTTTAATATGTAGAATAAAATGAAATAAAGGAAACTAAATTGTATTCAAATGAATTGTTCAAAGTGTCCATCTTCAGCAAAGATACAGGCATTCAGTCTTCTAGTCATTAAATCTCGTACCCGCTCAAAAATTATTGGTGTGTTTCTTATTGTTTCACAGGCGTCTACTATTCGGTTTCTTAGATCTTCCATGTTCGCTACTGGAGTTTTATAAACTAGTGGCTTCAAATGTCCCCAAAAATAAAAATCTAGCGTGTTTAGATCTGAGGACCTTGGTGCCCACGCCTGGTTAGGTTCTTCTACACCTCTACCGATCCATCGGTTTGGATAGACAGTGTTAAGGAATTCCCTGGCGAAAGAGCTTGTACCCTTTGAATATGGTATGGATAAAATTGTTGATCGTGGATAATTCTCCAAACTGTAGACCGAGTAGAATTGAAAGCTTCAGCAATTATTCTTGTACTTGTTTCTAGATTCTCCTCGAGAGCGTTCAAAACAGCTTCTTCCAATTCTGGGGTTCGGACTGCTCGTGGTCTTCCAATAATATCAGCTGCTCTCTTAAAGCTTCCTGTTTCTGCCAAACGACGGTGGAGACTTGTAAATGTTGGAGCTGAAGGGCGTACTCGATTAGGAAATCGCTCCTGGTAAATACGTCTTGCTTCGCGCGCATTGCCATCCGCAAGGCCATAAACAAAATACATATCGGCTAAATGAGCATTATTGTTCAAATAATCCATTTTTCCAAAATTAGTGTTTTAAAACTTACAGAAACTTCAACAAAACAACAATACGCTTAAATGTCACATAATATGTAATTACCAAAACTACTTACTTAAACGTCAACTTTATTTCCTAAGCATTCTTGTGAAAAATGTAAATTGATGGTAATAACTTCAACACGCATCGATTATCAAATTATCGACTTGAAATTTTCAAGTCCAAATATCTAGAAAACGGTTGCTTATAGCGACTTGTAACAAGGGTAGTTTTTTTACGTAGATATGATAGAGGAATTGATTTTTCAACTGAAAAATGTGCTAGAAGCACGCTCGAAAAAGTTATGAATCTTCAAAAAAGAGAAAGACGTGTAGGTGGCGCCCCCTACGAGTAAGAGCAATAACATCAGGTTCAAATTTGACACCTTAAAAAACCTGTCAATACCAATTTTCGTTTAATTAAGGTCAGTATTTCGAAAAAATAAAAATAAAAGTTCACCCTGTATCTTGGAAACAAAGCGTTTCCGGAGAATATTGTGAGGAATCACCTCCTGAAGTTTGTCAAAGTAATCGTAGAATACTTCGTGCAACTTGCCTCTACTATAGAATCTTACAAGTCAAATGTCCACCATACTTATTTGGAAAAATAATTTTCAAAAGTCACGTGCATAACTCGAATATTCGGAGAAGAGAAATCATTACCATACCCTCTCACAGAAAATAAATCTTCAAACGTTCCTCCACCTACTCTTCACCGAACCTACTCAACAAATTCCGAATCACTGACTTCTCAAAATCGATTGTATCGTTCCAAAATATGATGAAAGAAAGGCTCTCACAATATTGACAATTCGGGATTGTTTCCAATTCTATAGTTGTTTTGTATGTGTTATGTTACTTAGTTTTCAGAATTTAGTCTTCACTAGGCTTCAACAGCACCAGATTTCGTATCAGAAAGCTGAATTTATAAGCTTTTTATTCTCAAATTCACCTATTATCGGATATTACTCGATTTGTTTCTTTATTTTTTGTTATGTCGTGAATTTGGATTATTAAACGTCTTATTATTATATGTTTGCATGTAAAGTACCGAGGAAAGAGTTGGCTGCTTCCTCATCGGCCTATCGAGGTTGAGATCTGATCTCGAATCCCACAACAGGAGCTACTGGGATCAACTGGTCAACTCTTTGAAGGACTCTATAGCACAAGACGTCGTCAAGCTGCAAAATTACGTAGATCACTCGACCTCAGCCCTAACCAAGCAACCGGTGACAATCGATGAAGTGGGCGAATCGGGAATAGTGCACAAAAACATCATGAAAGAAGCTCCAGAGGTGAGCACCTAATTCCAGTCAAAAAGTATACAGTTCTCGTCTATAAAGTCCGTTCCCCCCTACTAATTTTTGAACCACCTGGTATATCGCAATGAAATTTGAAGGGCTTGAATAGAAGATAAAAACCTACTTCCACAGCTAAAAGTTTCAAAATGGCGGCCGAGCGCCATCTTCAATATTTTTTTTAAATAGAACAGCCCGCATATTATTCCATTTTCGAAATCTGCTCATAATTCTCAACAGTTTTCTCCAATACACTTTACTCCTAAATTCAATTGTTTTCGAAATATTAACGTTTAAATCTGACATTCCGGTTTTGAATGAAGTATGGATTTTGGTCACTTCCAGTAAAACATTCTGCTAACTAAACGTTATTATTAATTTGTAGTTAAATCACTCAATGAATTCGACTAATGAGAGGCGTAAAGAGAGTTTACCGCTTACCGGAAAATCTCGAAGCCTACGAATGTATTCTGTAAATTCACAATCAAAACAAATTAGTTAGCTAAAAAATTATAATGTATTTTTCAATAACATTTTTATTTAACCCCAACCATTATTTCATCAAGTGTTCAATTCAAAATCATTACTAAAGAGAAGATTGAAACTTTGTATCCTGGATACCAATAAAACAATAACTCACAGCATTATCAACTGTTGATTCATTATACTTGCTTTCTCCCTCATTCCACTACATTGAAACCTTTCCGAATATCTCATTTACTGTATCTACTTTTTTACTATTATTATCATGTCTTATGAAATGTAATTTTATGTAAATATTGTGTTTTTAACTGAACGACATTCTGTAATTTTATAAGCAGCGTTCTTTATATTTATATTTGTTTTTATTTTTTAACCGGCGCTATTCCTTTGAAAAATATTCAACCAAAACTTTAATGATATACCTGTATCCTTTGAAAGATATTCAAACCGTACAAAGAAATTGAAGATGGAGGTATACTCACGGACAAGTTCTTCACTGAACTTAAGTGAGTTAATATTTCCATGCATCTCATGGCTTTTCACATGATTTATCCATCGGATACCGTTTCTTTTTTCTAAGCTTTTATTTCCATGGAAAAATGTTTATCCCTTCGTGTATATTCCATTTGCAAAATTTGAAATAGTATGCCCTCAATTATATTCAATGGCTTGCCAACAGATATTAAAAATTTCAAAAATATCTCCCTATTAAAAAAAGATTTGATATTATTTTTATTGCAAAACTGTTTTTATTCACTGTCGGAATTTTAAATGTAACTTCAACTAACTATAAGTCTACTGAATATTTAGTTTGCTAGTTTTTCTAATTTAATGTGTTTTCCTGTATTTTACTTTACTAGGTTCAGTTATTGACAATTTCCATACAATGTAACTTTTAAACGGAATTATTATTATATTATTATCATTATATGGCCCTCTCCTAAATCTTGACAATAAAGTGCCCTATTATAAATAGCTTGTCTCACGTTGATGGAAGTCTGTTCATCTATTTCTTCACATGTATCTATTATTCTGCGTTCCAACTCTCCTATTGTTTGGCATTCAGTCATATTTTTGACTTCAGATACCCCCAGAGGAAAAAATCTAGAGGTGTAAGATCCGGAGATCTTGGTGGCAATACTGTACTTCCACTGCGACCTATTAATCGCCCAGGAAAGTTTGTATCGAGGAACTCTCTAGCCATGCGATCGAAATGGGGAGGTGCCCCATCCTGCTGAAATATAATTTCACGATTTTCAAACTCTTCCTAATTGTTTAATACAATTTGTCTTAATCGAGGTTCAATTTCTGTTTCTAAAAGATTTCTGTAAAGAACTCCTGTAAGATTGCTTCTGATGAAAATCGGTCCAACAACGCGATTGCCGAAAATCCCCGCACAAACATTCACCTTTTTAGGAAACTGGGTATGTTCCTTTCTAAAAATATGCGGATTAGTATCGCTCCAGTATCGTACATTCTGTTTGTTGACTTTTCCATTAAGAAAAAACGTGCATTCGTCTGCGAAACATACACGTTTTAGGAAGCCCCGTTCTCCTTCAATTGTTCTTGTTAACCACTCATAAAATTCGACCCTCCTGTCTGGATCATCCTCCGTGAGAGCATGCAGGATTTTCATCTTATAGGGATGAAACTTTTCTTTTTATAGGACTCTTTAGACACTTTTTGAACTCACTCCACAGGATTCAGCAACTGCAGACGTCGACTGAGTCGGATTGATTACCATTTCAGCAACAATTTCTACCTTATTTTCTTCTGAAAGAGGCCGTCTTCCTGATCTTGGAGCATCTTTCAGCATACCAGTTGCTTGGAGCTTATTTAAAAGTTTGCGCAAATATGACCTCGAAATAGGATTCTCGGGAAATCTATGATTAAACATACGGACTGCTAGATGATAATTTCTTCCAGCTTCTCCAAATATCAAAACTTTCAAATTTATCGTATATACTACGAGCCATGATCACACTTTTCATAAAAGGATTTAGGCGCTCAACGGACTATTTGACAGTTAGCAGTTCAGTTTGACAGTAAACAAGATAGAAAAATCGAATTAAACGGTTTTCTTCACATAAAGGATTCAATATAAAATTGAACCAGAAAATGGTAGATCTCAGGTGAAAAACAACTACTTTCCTGGCAAATACCACGCAGAACATTGAATGATATTCACCTGAAAATCCATGCATACTTCCATATAATATCAATGGACATTGAATGCAAATGTTTCTTTCTGATAAGCTCGATTATGTTTAATTTATGTCGTGTTCACCTAACAATCCGCATACCGGTTTCAGGCTTCTTGGCCCTCATCAGTACGGAGTAGTCAACCAGCCAAAAGTCCAAAGAACTCTGGCTGAAGTGAGACACAACGTAAACAAACCATCATCGATCTTGTAACACCTATAGGTACGCCGGAAAAGATAAACTTTAACTGGCGGTACCTAGTGACAGAAAGAAACACTCCGAAAATCTCCCACCTCGATAGGTTTCTAAATAAAGATTCCTTCTCAGTAGGAGTGGCAAGCCCGTCTAGCATATAGTGAAGATAGTGCCATGTGAAGTGGAATGAATAGAAAATCGATTAACGGCTTACTAAAGATTCAATATAATTGAACCAGAAATGGTAGATCTCAGGTGAAAAACAACTACTTTCCTGGCAAATACCACGCAGAACATTGAATGATATTCACCTGAAAATCCATGCATACTTCCATATAATATCAATGGACATTGAATGCAAATGTTTCTTTCTGATAAGCTCGATTATGTTTAATTTATGTCGTGTTCACTGTGTACTGATGAGGGCCAAGAAGCCTGAAACCGGTATGCGGATTGTTAGGTGAACACGACATAAATTAAACATAATCGAGCTTATCAGAAAGAAACATTTGCATTCAATGTCCATTGATATTATATGGAAGTATGCATGGATTTTCAGGTGAATATCATTCAATGTTCTGCGTGGTATTTGCCAGGAAAGTAGTTGTTTTTCACCTGAGATCTACCATTTTCTGGTTCAATTTTATATTGAATCCTTTATGTGAAGAAAACCGTTTAATTCGATTTTTCTATTCATTCCACTTCACATGGCACTTATCTTTCAGTAAACAAGATGTTACCGCGACAAACATTTTTTCCAATGCAAACTTGATTGAAAGCAACAGTGTTTTTGGTTGGGTTTGAAATGACTAAAATGTCACTTTTCAAACGTTAATATTTTGAGAACAATTGAATTCAGGAGTGAAGTGTATTGTAGAAAACTGTTGAGAAATATGAGCAGATTTCGAAAATAGAATAATATACGTGGTATTCTATTTAAAAAAATTATTGAAGATGGCGCTCAGCCGCCATTTCGAAACTTTCAGCTGTAATTTTTTCATGAATAAGTAGGTTTTTATCTCCTATTCAACTCCTCCCAATTTCTTTGCGATATACCAGGTGGTTCAAAAATGAGTAGTGGGGGAACGGACTTTAAACGAGCACTGTATAGCGTACCTCACGGTTCACCTTTTAGTCCCATGAGTTCCTTCATATTCCAGAATAACTTTTCAATTGTGCTTCCAGATGCTAGAAGTCTTCAATGAAATGTCGAAAAAGTCCCAAATCCTGTCTAGTTGGTCCAGAGAACAAGTTAGCGCTGTGGGGAGATTGAAAGGGGCCTGGGATAGGCTACAAAGCCTCCTGGATAATCATCAACACATCATGTCGAAGCAGGTGAGTTGTTTATTCATTTTGTGAGAGTTTCTCTATGCATCTTCATTTATACATGAGTGAAATTTGGTATTTGAATCGATCGCTATAGGCCCCACAATATATTCTTGTGGTACTTCTTTTCTGGTCTGCTCTTCCGTTTGTACCGAAGAATTTCGAATATGATATTGACTTATTCTTGTCGTTTGGAGATGGAGACCATCAAAACAACGCTCAACATCACCAAGGAAAATTTGGAAAAAGAGATTGAACGTTTCCACGCAAAATGGGAGGAAGCCAATCCAAGACCGCATTCAGGAGAGCTGATGGAACAATCCATGAAAGACCTTTGCAAACACCTGGAGAATATCAAGGAAAAAAGAGATGAATGGGCGGAAGTTCAGAAGAAGAAACAGAAACTGATGTTAGTCTATACAGTAGTTTTTGAAACAATTTGAGCTCTCGTGTTATGTTTTCACAGGGAAGACTTTGAAAGATTCAGTTTTGATCCACCAGACTTGCTTCTGATTGCAGACGTAGAAGATGGCTTGAAGAGAGAGGAAGAAGCTTGGTCCATTTTCGAAAACTTCAGTTCAGGTAAGCATGACCAAGGAATGTATTTACTTAAAAATAATAATGGCTCTTTTAGAATTCGATGAATTGAAGGACGAGCCTTGGATAGTCTTCAGAAAAAAGATTTACAAACTGGAAGATTTTCTGAAACATTGGCAAGAAAAGTTAGAGAAGACTGAACATACGCAACTAGTCACTAGGCTTCTCCAAGAAATCCACAAATATGAGGTGCGTTAACTATTTCACCCATAGATATTATCCACGTTGTATTTATATTTTGGGATAAGAATGATCCATGGAGCCATTTTAGATGCCTGAGAAGAGTACATTGTTTCAGGGTATCACACCATCTTTGAAATACGTCAGAGGAGATGATTTCTCAGAAAAGCATTGGGTTGATGTCTTCAACCTATTGGGTATGGACGTCAGACCGGTGGATCAGCTTATACTGAATGATTTTCTGGGGGTGTCCAATCACATACAGAGTTCACTCAAAGAATTGCAGGTGAAATAATATTCTCTACGATAAAATGAAACTGAAAGATCCTAGACACGTGGAAATAATAACACCAATTTTACTTTCTAGCTGATATGCAAAAAAGCAGCCAGCGAAATTATAGTTCGACAAGCTCTGGCAGAATTAGATCAGTGGGATGTTCTTTGCCGCTTTGTATTGACTGTACACAAGGATTCCAGGAACAAGGAACTGTTTTTGATAAAAGATTTCAAGGAAATCCTCAACAAGGTAGTTTCTCCTTTTTCCCAGCCTTTTTCCCAATTCATTTTCTTTCCAGATTGGGGATAATCAAAGCCTACTGCAATCCTTGAAAAACTCAGCAGATTACGATTCGTTTGTGGAAAAAGTTAGCATGTGGGAGAATAAATTCGGAGATCTGGATTATTACCTGCTATCTTTGACGCAAATACAACGAAAGTAACGTGTTTATCATATATACTAACAACATACATATCTTACTGTTTCTCGAAAGGCAATAGAACCTTTCCTTCAATACAATCCACTTGCCAGCCATACTGATTTATTTTATATCCATAAAAGTAATGCTGATACTCTCGATTACAATATCTAATTTTCTCTAGGTGGCTGTACCTAGAGCCAATATTTGGTAGTGGAACTTTGGTCCAGGAGAAAAGCAGATTCGAAAGAATCGACAGGGATTTCCGACACATCATGAACTTCATCGAAAAAGATATTCGAGTGGCAGCTCTCTGTCGCTACCCCAATTTGAGATCGCTGTTAGAAACGATCATGGACCAGCTATCCAGATGTCAGAATAGTCTCGACAACTTCTTGAAGGTATAGTATTTCTCACTCACTGTACATAAATTATGCATGATGTTCCTCAAGGACCAATTCGGGGGGCGTTATAACATAGAACGTACAGACCATGTTTCGAATTTCCCCAATCTTTATATTTCAGGAGAAACGAGATAAATTTCCTAGGTTCCTTTTCCTTAGCGATGATGACCTTCTGGAGGTTGTGGGACAGTCATCCAAAGAGCAAGTTATACAGACACATCTGAAGAAAATATTCGTTGGTGTCGCAAAAGTTCAGTTATCGTCCAGCGGGCAAGAGATAACTGCAATGTGTTCTTCACAAGGAGAAATTGTTAGCCTCGTCAATCCTGTGAATATACGAAGAGCAGTAGAAGTGAGTTACTATCTACCGACATTTTTCATTTGATATATGTTATTATCAGAGAATATGGAGTATATTATGATATATCATTCATTATTTGTGTTCAAGGAATGGCTGAACGATTTAGTGAAACAGATGCAAATCACCTTGAAGGAGCTGCTGATCAACTGTCAAAAAGAAAAGACTGCTCCAGATCCCTTGATGTACCCTTCCCAAATACTATGCCTGTCGGATAGCATAACTTTCACCAGCAGGTGTGAGCAAGCGATATCGAGCATGACAATCCCACCTTTGCTGGCAAATTACAAAGTAAGTGATTTAAATGACTTGACCTACACATCAAAGGAGAAGTCAGCTCCAAGTGACTGAAAAACTCATCTACGTAATGATAAATGACCATTTTTATGTTGTTTCCAGAGTCAGCTTGAACACTACAGTTCTTTAGAACTAGACAGTGGAAACGAACTGAATTCTAACAGTGCGGAAGGGGACAACGTCTTGGGATTGAAACTGAAAGCTCTTTTATTAGACACTATCCATCATATATCAGTGCTGGAAGAACTGTTAGATAACAACGTCACCAAGGTTTCTGACTGGATGTGGCAGAAACAGTTGAGGTATTAATTGTTCACACTGGCGTACTCAGGAAATATTTTCGTGTGCTTGTTACAGGTATTATGCCAATTCAGTAGGAGAAATAACAGTAAAAATGGCCAACGCAAGAGTCGAATACTCCTACGAGTACTTGGGTAATGTTCCCAAATTGGTGAGGACACCTTTAACGGATAAATGTTTTCTCACCTTGACGCAGGTACTTCAACTATATAAAATATAAAAAGGCCCCCGAAATTGAACCCGGTGGTGATCTTCTTTACAGGGAATCCATTTGGGAATGGGGGGAAACCCGTATGGACCTGCAGGCACTGGAAAAACCGAGTCAGTGAAAGCACTAGGAGGTCTTCTGGGGAGGCAGGTTTTGGTATTCAACTGCGATGAGGTATATCATGTTACAATCTTCAAATCATTTCGAAAGATTAGTATGTCCATTGATAGGGAATCGACGCTGCATCGATGGGGAGGATTCTCACGGGACTGGTCAAAACTGGCGCATGGGGATGTTTCGACGAATTCAACAGACTAGACGAGGCAACGTTATCGGCCATCTCCATGTTGATACATGCCATTCAAGTTTCAATTAGAACCAACAAGAGCACTGTCCATCTTCTGGACCAAGAGGTATGTTTTTTCAGATTTATATAAGCTGGTGAAGTGAATCCGGTACCATTAGAGCGGATGTGGGATGGGCCACAAAGCAGTCCCTTGTGGAACTCCCCTGATATTCTGTGCACCTTTGAAGGATTTCCTGTCTTTCTCTCAGGTTACTGTCAACAAGCACTGTGGGATTTTCGTAACGCTCAATCCTGCGGGAGGTGGATATGGTGGAAGAAACAAGCTACCGGATAATCTCAAACAGTTGTTTAGACCAGTAGTCATGACTCAACCGGACAATGAAGAGATAGCTAGGGCATTGCTGCACTGCGATGGATATCAGAACGCCAACCTCATAGCGAAAAAGTTGGTGGAGGTATTCGATATATCCAGGTAAATAGTGGTAGGATTCAATGAACATATGAGTATCGATCTTTCAATATAGAAGTTCTACTTGTTGCACCTGAAAACCTGAATACCAGAGTGAAGCTTTCAAAGTCGAAACCCACCCCAACAATATCAAATCAACCATTTTGAGATGATTCAGGGACCAATGGGCATTTCAATATTTTTTATACAGGGCGAGTCAGAAGTACTTTGACAAACTTCAGAAGGTCATTCCTCACAATATTCCAATATGAATTGTCCAAATAAATATATGTCCGGAAACGCTTCGTTTCCAAGATACAGGGTGTTGAAGTTTTATTTTTATTTTCGTTTTTTTAATAACTTTCGAAATACTGACCTTAATTGAACGAAAATTCGTATTGAGAGGTTTTTGGAAGTATTGAATTAGATCCTGATGTTATTATTGCTCTCACTCGTACTTCTAACACATTTTTAGTGAAAAAATAAATTCCTCTATCATATCTACGTAAAAAAGCTACCATTGTTACAAGTCGCTATAAGCAACCGTTTTTTAGATATTTCAAGTCGATTATTTGATAATCGATGCGTGTTGAAGTTATTACCATTATTTTGCATTTTCCACAAGAATGCTTAGAAAATGAATTTGACGCTTAAGTAGTTTTGTTTTTTTTTGTAAAATTTACAAGAGTCAACATTTTATTTCAAGAAATTTTGAATATGTAGAATAAAATAAAATAAAGGAAACTAAATTGTATTCAAATAAATTGTTCGAAGTGTCCATCTTCAGCGAAGATACAGGCATTCAGTATTCTAGTCATTGAATCTCGTACCCGCTCAAACATTATTGGTGTGTTTCTTATTGTTTCACCGGCGTCTACTATTCGGTTTCTTAGATCTTCCTCGTTCGGTACTGGAGTTTCATGAACTAGTGACTTCAAATGTCCCCAAAAATTGAAATCTAGCAGGTTTAGATCTGGAGACCTTGGTGCCCACGCCTGGTTAGGTTCTTCTACACCCCTACCGATCCATCGATTTGGATGGACAGTGTTAAGGAATTCCCTGGCTACAACGCTAAAAATGGGCCGGAGCCCAATCATGCATAAACCACATGCGGATACGAATTTATAATGGTACATTCTGAAGTAGTCCCGGCAATTCATTTTCTAAAGAGTCTCTGTTAGTTGCACCATTCAGTCGGAACGGAAGAAAGAAAGGACCTATCAAGTAATATCAATTATTGCCGCCCATACATTTACAGAAAATTGATACTGATAACTGCGTGCGGATTTTCCAGAGCCCAAACATGGTTGTTATGAAAGTTTGTGATAGCATTTCGGGAGAAGTTTGCCTCGTCCGTGGAGAGTACATATCTTAAAAATTGGGGATTTTCAGCAAATTTTCTCAAAAACCACTGACACATAGTAATGCGTTGGAGAAAGTCTCGTGACAAAAGAGCTTGTACCCTTTGAAAATTATATGGATAAAATTGTTGATCGTGGATAATTCTCCAAACTGTAGACTGAGTAGCATTGAGAGCTTCAGCAATTATTCTTGTACTTGTTTCTGGATTCTCCTCGAGAGCATTCAAAACAGCTTCTTCCAATTCTGGGGTTTGGACTGCTCGTGGTCTTCCAATAATATTCAGCTGCCCTCTTAAAGCTACCTGTTTCTGCCAAACGACAGTGGAGACTGGTAAATGTTGGAGCTGAAGGCAATACTCGAATAGGAAATCGCTTCTGGTAAATACGTCTTGCTTCGCGCGCATTGCCATCCGCAAGGCCATAAACAAAATGCATATCGGCTAAATGAGCATTATTGTTTAAATAATCCATTTTTTCAAATTCAGTGTTTTTAAACTTACAGAAACTTCAACAAAACAAAATATGAATTACCAAAACTACTTGAACGTCAAACTCATTTCCTAAGCATTCATGTGAAAAATGTCGAATAATGGTCATAACTTCAACACGCATCGATTATCAAATAATCGACTTGAAATTTTCAAGTCCAAATATCTAGAAAACGGTTGCTTATAGCGACATGTAACAGGGGTGGTTTTTTACTGAAAAATGTGCTAGAAGTACGCTCAAAAATGTTATGGATCTTCAAAGAAGAAAAAGACGTGTAGGTGGCGCCCCCTACGAGTAAGAGCACTAATAATAATAATTCGACACCTCGAAAAACCTTTCAATACCATAACGAAAATAAAACTCTAACAGAAATGATATAAATCCAAAGGGGGAAGTATCATGGCACCTGTACTTTACCTGCTTGATTAATGTATCATTGTAGTTGATTATGTTTATGTCAGACTAGATAGTGATTTTAAAGAATTGTGACACATGTACTTTACCGTTTTTATCAGTTTCATTTCCTGTTTAATTTTGTGATCACTGGGTAGTTGATTAAGTTTATGTCAGACTAGACAGTGATGGATTTTTGCATCAATGTATCATTCCAAAGAGGAACACCTGTACTTTCCCTCCTGACTAATGGATACCTGGAGTCAATTGAGTAGGTGGATTATAGTGAAAAAAATTAAAAACAAAAAATGAAACCGACGAAAAAATAAACTGCTTTCCAGTTTTTTCTGTCAATTTAATGTTTTGTTAAAAATTTTAATTTTGTTTTATTTTACACTTTCCTGATACGTTTCATATCTCATATCGCTTAGTAATAACATGTGCCGGTCCCAAGCCCAGAAACAAAGAAGAATTTTATGGGAAATCAAAACAACAAATTATTGGAAATTCAGTTAGGACAACTGACTTCGAATAAACATATTTAAGCGAAAATAGGCAAAGTTATATTTGAATTGAAAGAATAAATCCTATCATGTTTCACTCGGATATCAGACCATCCAACTGAGAATGGATATACTATAATTATAGTTCCTATAGCTCCGTTTTCTGTAGATTTTTGCTTTGTTACAAACATCCACCTAACTACAATCTCAATATATTCGAAGGCATCCAAATAACATGGCATTTCTAAGGATTTTTTTGCTACTTTCAGTAAACTCTTGAGCAAACAACAACACTACGACTGGGGCTTGAGGTCGATCAGAACCGTTCTGAGCGGATGTGGGCGAGCGCTCAGAAAATCGAAAACTCAAAACGTCAAAGTGGACAAGTCGACAGTTCTGAACTCTGAATTGGGAATTGCGACACAAGTTCTCAGAATGGATACTCTGTCCAAACTCTCGTTCGCAGATAGCACCAAATTCAGTTCTATTGTTGGAGACGTCTTCAGGGATGTGGACGCCGAAGTATACAAGGACGATCTCGTGAGGAAGAGCATAGAAGAGTGCTTTGGAGGAATGGGATTAGTCAAAAACGAGCGACAAGTAAGTACATTTGTATGCTGTTCAACGTTATTTATCGAAAGAATTCGTAAATGCGATTTCCTCTGAGAGAACTGTTTCTTGTGTTCAAGATCAACAAATGTATGGAGTTCTACGAACAACTTCAACAAAGAATGGGAGTTGCTATTGTTGGACCACCGAATTGTGGAAAAACCACTGTGAGGCAATTGGTCTTTCAGGTATGGCCAAATATATATTTTGAAATTCGTTAAATAGTGAAAACAATGCATATATTCCAGTACACTAGTCAGGTTGATCAAAATAATGTTTTTGTTGGTTGTAGACTTTAATCAAACTCGGCAAAACAGTAAAGTCTTATTGCTTCAACCCCAAGAGCATGACACGTTCACAACTTCTGGGGAAAATGGACCTGGATACCAACCAATGGAACGATGGAGTCATGACTAAGTACAGTCTACAGGTTGCATCAGAAAATACAGGTGAGGTAATATTTAAATGTGTGGAAATTCTTCTGAAGGCATTGGAATGGCTATTCTCAAAATTCTGCATGTTTTCCGATATTTCCACATGTAATAATAAGGAACTTGAAGACAAGAGCACTTGTCATCACTAATTCTGGATACCGCAAAAAACTGGAATAGATTATATGCTAAATACGAAAATAAAAGTATACATTCTTGTATGTTTTCGATTAGGAATAATCCAACATTCCATTTTTAAATAAAAGCACCATCGAAAAATATTTTTCAAACAGAGAAACGATCCAATATGGTTTATAAAATAAATTGTAGCATTTTACGAAATGTTATATTTGTCAAACGGGGGAGAGATCCAAAAACCGAATGCCGACAATAGACTGCCTGAGTCGTGACGTCAAACACGATGCCCTTAATGTTTAATGTTTAGTTTATTCATCATTGTGTTATAAATAAGAGTGGGAATATTAATATTTTGTTATAGTGAGGCCAAATTTAGGATTTTCCATCATGTATTGAAGAGAGGTAAAGGTTATAACATATTTATGGCTTATTTAAGATAGTTGGGTTGGATCATTGTTTTGCTCTAATTCAAAAATAATTTAATTTAATACCAAGCTACATTAAAAATGCCAGTAAATGGCATTTTTTTGTCTTGAAGCATTCCAAGTACACTCTTTATCGATAACGGATATATTGTAATGTCCAAACAGAGCCAGTGTGGCAATGTGGTGATACTTTATTCCCCTGGGGCAAGAACAAGTGGCACAGGTAATATCAGTATAAACATGCTCATTATATGTTTTATCTTTCATGCTAGCATCTTTTTCTCTTCTGATAATCATCAAGTCAACATCAAATCGCATTGCTTTGCAATGGTTGGATTCCAATGGATTTCCTCATTTTTTAATTATTCTTTTGTCATTTTCCAGGAGCTCGTTAATGCTAGAAAACTTAAAAAGCAATAGTTACAAACTTGGATTCTCATCCATTTCAAAGATACATTGATCCTTTTCAAAAATGTCCTGAATGTTCATTATGGAATCTCTTATAATCTAAAAGTTATATCTATTTGTTACTTGAAAAATTAAGAGATCACTTTGATTTCGGTATCGTGTAATATTTAAAAATGTTATAAAAAATTAAAGTAAATTTTTTTCAGTACTTTGTTATATATGGCTGTTTTTGTATATTTTTTTTTACTTCCAGGAAAAAAATTATCCGAGGGTCACAAATTGTTTATAACAAATTGTTAATTAATAAACAAGAAATTTTTGAAAAAATTTCCTCTCTTAAGGATCTTTTTTCATAAGTTCTCAAATATTAATATATTTTGAGTTAATAACAAAAATATTTTTTTTCATCTTATTTTGTTAATAACAATTGCAATTTTTTATGTGCTAATAAATGCTCGAGAGTCATTTTTCTAGAAGTCATTCCGAATCAAATGGGCTATCGCACATATTTTTAGGACGGGGAACAAGAATTAACCCGTTTTTTAACTTGTTAATCAGACTATTTTTTCAGTTTAATTGGTCGAATCTCGAACGTTTTTTATACATAAAAACACAAGTATTCTCAATAATGATGAATAATCTATTACAAAACACAGTAATTGAAAACTAAAAAGTAAAAAATAGAATTATATATGAAACATATTTTCCAAGGAAAGGTTTTGTTGGGAATTAAAAAAATCAATAAAAAACTAACGTGGAAACAACTGAAAATGTTTCTTTCACACATCTTAACAATTTTAGTTCATTTATCTGGAAAACGAATGAAATTTTCCTCATTTTCTACTTTTTAATAGAATTTTTCAATTTAAAGTTCTGTAAACAAATTTTTACGTTTAATTCAATTCGTTTCGTTTTTAGTCTTCGTATTTTATTTTAGATTACTTTCGAATCTATTATGTGTGTTAATGTTTCATTTTTAACCGACGAAACCAAAAAGGAGGAGGTTTTCTATTCGACGCGTATATTTTATTTTTTTATCATATTTTTTTTATGTATGTTCACGCATAACTTTTTACTGAGGCGTCCGATTCCGATAATAATTTTTTCAGTGGATAGGGTGTACTTCAAGTTGGTTCCATTAGAATTCAAAAGATGAAATCCACCCCTAAGGGTAGCAAAATGATGAATATTGATCACTCACCCTCTGAATTCTGGTCCGTTATTTTTGACATTTTTGTAAAATATGTCAATAAATCGTTACAAGAATTGTTACAGACACCTGAGGATTAATTCAATAAGTCCGAAACGTAGACAAAAACAGGCTCAATTCGATTAAATACGTGGAGAAAAACACATGCTGCTATACCCGAATCATAAAATTTGTCCGGTTTTCGGGAATAACTTTTTTGCTGTTCCACGCCTTTATGGCAATATTCGTGTATACTGAACCTGAATGGGTCCCAGAATGGATCATTGCGGCACACCAGGTTGATTAAAGTGCATTTCTACGCTAAAATGATGCACAGTACTATATAATTATTGTTCATTTTAATTTTTCGCCAGATGTATGGTCGTGGATAATTTGTGACGGCGACATCGACCCAGAGTGGGTGGAGTCCCTCAACTCGGTCCTGGACGATAATCGGCTCCTCTCGCTCCCCTCTGGCTGGCGGATCCAATTCGGCTCCAACGTCAACTTCATTTTCGAAACCCACGATCTCAGTAACGCCTCCCCTGCCACCATTTCCAGGATGGGGATCGTTTTCCTCAGCGAGGAGGATCTCCAGCTGGAAAACTACGTCAAGGGATTCCTGGAGGGGTTGTCAGAAGAGCAGAAACCGGTTTTGGAGCCGCTCGTCACAGATCATTTTCTGAAAGGTGACTTAAATGAAAAAATCATTGATGGGGTGTTGTTTCTGGTGGGGTTCAACTTTTGTTGTCATGTTTTTTGAGTTTGCAGTGATCTGGAAATAGAGAAATGGGTTCAAGTAATCCCCGGATACCATACAGGGTGTTATGTAACAAGTGTCCGATATTTTACAGGATTCCTCAGTTATTAATAAGTTGAAAAGTTCATATAAGCATGGGTCCGAGAGGCCTTCATTTTTGATATACCGGCTGTTGAAAATGTATTCTTATTTTGGTTTTTCGTAAATAGTTTTAAAATAATGTCGATATTTGGACGGAAATTGGTATTTGGGGATTTTGTGATATGAGAAATTCAAATTTGATCTTAGTTTGGCGTTAATTGTAGGGGGCGCGCCTACAGGTCTTTGTCTTCTTTGGAGAGTCACAACTTTGTCGTGCATATATGTATCACATTTTCTAGAATAAAATCGACCACTCTATCATTTTTACGTGAAAAAGTTATGCTTTCCAAAAGTCGCTACAAGCAGCCGTTTTCGAGATATTTCGATTTAAATTAATCAATGCACCCAATCTTCTTCTCATTGATTCACAATTCTTTGGAAATATCAAGTAGGCTAGTAAGTTCATTCCAATGTTTTTTTTGTGCTGTCGTGTCAAAAATAATATCTTGACGCATAGTTGAATAGTTTTATTTATTATTATTGTGATTATTTGTTGAAAAATCGTAAACTTCACCCATGCAGAGTATGCTGACAAACATTTTATACAGTGACCGGCAGAAAGTACGCATCATATGGGAAATTCTTTTATTAATAAATTTTGACGAATATCGATATGTGCAATCGCTTCTGCATCAAAAGCAACCCCAAAAAACGTTGTACAGTGCCGTTCGTCTTTTCGTGTTTGGCGGGAAATTTAAAAAATTTAAAAATTCTGTCTCAAAACACACTTATTTGGGAAAATTTCGAAAAATGTTTTTTGGAAAAGTTGTACAGAACGACATTTTATAGCTATGTACAAGTTTTGAAAAAAATCTGAGATAAAAAAATAAAAATCAATTTTTACTATAATAAAAATTTCAATTTGGAAAAATACATTTTAGACAAAAAAACTCATTAGTAAGGCCAACAGTAATATTTTGTAAATATTCGCAAGCTACTTCTATTTTATTCGGAAAAGAATTGAAATCTATGGATTTGCCATGTATTCAGCTGCTTCATAAGAGGTCACAGAAATATCTCCAGGACATTATAATCCCGATACTGTTCATTATTAATAAAGGTCCTTGTATCTACATAATTTCAAATTGAATTTTTAATTCAAACAAAAAATAAATTGATTACAAACTTTCGAGTATGCATTAAATTGTTTGGTTTATAATTATTTCAGCTTCTAATTTCATTATAAAATGTAATTATGTGAAAAATTAAATCAATTTTTTGTTCTAATGAAAAATTCATATTAAAATTCTGTAGATACATGGTTCTTTGTCAATAATAAACAGTATCGGGATTATAATGTCCTGAAGATATTTCTGTGACCTCTTATGCAGCAGCTGAACACATGGCAAATCCACAGATTAAAAATTTTCTTCGAATAAAATAGAAGTGGCTGGTGAATCTTTACAAAATATAATTCAAAATATTACTCTTGGGCTTTACTAATGAGTTTCTTTGTCAGAAATGTATTTTTCCAAATTGAATTTTTTTTTATGGCAAAAATTTATTTTTATTTTTTCATCTCAGATTTTTTTCCAAACTTGTACATAGCTATCAAATGTCGTTCTAAACAACTTTTCCAAATAACATTTTTCAATATTTTCCCAAATAAGTGTGTTTTGAGGCATAATTTTTAATTTTTTTAAATTTCCCGCCAAACACGAAAAGACGAACAGCACTGTACAACGTCTTTTGGGGTTGCTTTTGATGCAGAAGCGATTGCACATATCGATATTCGTCAAAATTCATTAATAAAAGAATTTGATATGATGCGTACTTTCTGCCGGTCACTGTATATATATATATATATATATATATATAATGTTAATTTGACTTAACTAGATATAAGTCTGTGGATAGTGTATATAATGTATAGATAAAAGGAAAATAGTTGATAAAATTAGACATTGGAAGATGTATTCCAATGAATGAATAAAAAAAAAATTAGAGATAGGTGATATAGTAGTAAGAAATAGTGTAAGATAAGTCTTCAATTGTGTGATTACGGTATACAATTGATTAAGGTTAGAGGTTAGGCATTGTGTGAGGGGGGGGGGGGGTATAGGATATAGGTTGTGGATGGATTCACGTGTTTGGGACATGATGAATTTTTTCAGTTCTTTTTTCAATTTTAAGGGGGATTTGATATTTTTGATCATTTCGGGTAAATAATTGTAGAATTTTGGGCTGAGGTATTTGAAGCTTTTTTGTCCCATGGCTTTGAACATGAAAGGGGAAGGGCATTTTTGTTGTCGGTTTCTGGTATTGTAATTATATTCATTTTTTTGTAGGTTAGATTGAGATTTATGTTGTTTAATGTTACAGTTCTTGAAGTATAATTGCCTTGGATCCAGGAGTCCGATTTCAACATAAATTTCGTCTGACGGGTAATTGTTCTTCCTGAACATTATTTTTAGGATTTTTTTCTGAGTGGTTTCCAATTTTTCAAGTATGGTTTTTCCAACTCCGCCCCAAGACATTATTCCATATGTAATATGGGATTCCACTAGCGAGTAGTATAATATCTTCAATTAGGACACATTCAATATATCTCTGAGGGTTTTGAACTTGAACATAAGGTGCTGGATTTTTTTTATTATGAAGGCTATGTGTTTTTCCCATCTGAGATTGGAATCTATAATTACACCTAGGTATTCAATTTCCTTACATGATTTTATATTCATGTTTTGATCTATATACATATTGTGGAAGTTTGGAGAGGATGCTTTATTGGTGTAAAATGGTAGATAAAAGGTCTTATCGAAGTTGATTGTTAGGAGCTTATTATCATGCCATTGTTTGATTTTCTTGGAATCAGTTGCAACGATGTCTCTCAGAGATGTCCAATTTTCGGAGCGATAAAAAACTGCTGTATCATCAGCATATGTTGTTATTTTTCCGCAGCTCTGGACAGAGAATAGTCCGTTCAAGTATATATTGAGAAGTATTGGTCCCAAAATAGTGCCTTGTGGTACGCCATTACTCTATCACTCGGATTTCACTCAATGTATTGTTTATTTTCACGCTCTGGTGTCGGTTCGATAGGTATGATTTAAATAAGTTGAGTTGATGTCCCCTGATTCCCATATCTTCCATTGATTCCAGTAGTAGAGTATGGCTTACAGTATCGAAGGCTTTCGTTAAATCAATAAAAACACATAGTGATGGTCTACTCCTGTCCAAGCTGGAGTAAATTTCTGAAGTGAGGTTCAAAATTGCATTTTGGGCAGAGATGCCTTCTCGGAATCCAAATATCGGACACTTATTACATACCACCCTGTACAAATCGAATTTGCCACTATGGAAATAGCACCACCGAATGCAACTAATTTTTTTATGGTTTCAGCTGTGAACTGGATAGTGGGAGATGGAGAAATAACAGTGCCTTGTTCCCAATTGGCAGTTGCCAAAACTGGCCTCACTAAATTGGCTGACGTCTCCAGCAAGGCCCACTTCACAGTTTCTCTGATCAATGGACTGGGACAACAGTTGCAGGATGATTTTAGGGAAATTTTTGCTCAACAGGTACATACGGTATACAATTAGCACTCTTAGTGCTTTCGTAAAATACTGAATTAAGTAATTTTTAGTCAAACTATCCATTTCTGAGGATCCTCCTGAAACAGGTCGATTTTTAATCTCAATTTGCCTCATTTATGAGCGAACAGTGAGTATATAGGGTGATCCACGTTTGAATAATGACGTCCGCGAATTTTATTCCAAATGGAACATTCTATACAGGGTGGGGCACCCTGTGAACCAAACCATTAATTTTTTCGGGAATTTCTCCATTTCATTATATGTATATTGATTAAGGCTGCGAAAGGAAATTATTTTGGAGTCTACAGGGTGGCTCAAAAAGTTTGGCATATCAAAGTTGTGTTTTTTCAAATGGAACACCCTGTATTTCGTTACACTTTTGAATAGGTCAGAAAAAAATAATATGATTTCATATAAGGTGATATGTACCAAACTATAACCTTTCTCGAGTTATTGATTTTTTTATGAAAATGCTAGGTACAATTGGAAACTAAATAACTTCGAATTCTGACCAAGCATAAAAGAGGTTTTGTGCTATTGATTTCGATAAAACCCGTTTCTAAATATTATACAGAATGTTCAAAAATCATTTTTATAATTACGGACAAAGATAACTTTGTTATTTCAAATGGAACACCCTGTATTTCTTTGGTCTGAACAATATAAAATTCAATTAACTTTCATTTCATATTGGGGTTCCCTATACCTAACCTAAATAGTTTTTCAGATAGTAGTTCTTATTTCAATGCATTCTTTGAATCAAGATAGATTTGAAACGACATTTATTTGATTTGCTCACAGAATTCTCATAGACAGTTGTTATACTTCACTTCATCGAAAATATTTACTGTTCACTAACATGAAATTATCATTTACATTCATATTCTAACAGTAGTTCATTAAACAGACTATACAATATTTTTTTTATTCAACTGAAACAACAACAAAATATGAAACACAAATGTATTTGATTCAAAATAGGTGCCCGAAATGACGACCATCCTGTTGAATACAAAGAGCCACTCTCTCTATGAAAGACTTCTTAACATTTAATAACATTTGAGGCGTCACTCTTCGAAAAGCAGCTCTTATTCTCTCCTTCATATTTTCCAGTGTGGTTGGAGATGTGTCGTAAACCACATTCTTCAAGTATCCCCATAGGAAAAAATCGAGACAAGTCAAATCTGGTGATCTCGCTGGCCAATTTTGTGGTCCTCCCCTACCAATCCATTTATTCGGAAAGCACATATTCAAAAACTGTCTGACACTGAATTTGAAATGTGTGTGCTGGAACTCCATCCAATTGTAACCACATCCGTTGTCTGATATTTAGCGGCACATTCTCCAGAAGCTCAGGCAGATCATCTCGTAAAAATTGTAAAAAAATTTGACCATTCAAGTTTCCATATAAAAAGTATGGTCCTATAACTTGTGTACCTATAATTCCTCCCCACACGTTAACAGACCATCTATTCTGGTGATCCAGAGTGCGGAAAAAATGACCTATTCAAAAGTGTAACGAAATACAGGGTGTTCCATTAAAAAAAACACAACTTTGATATGTCACACTTTTTTGAGCCACCCTGTAGACTCCAAAATAATTTCCTTTTGCAGCCTTAATCAATATACATATAATGAAATGGAGAAATTCCCGAAAAAACTAATGGTTTGGTTTACAGGGACTGTGTCGTATGGGGTGCCCCACCAGGTATATTATTCAATTTTGGAATCTCCATGAAAAACTTATTCCAAAAATATATCACACATGGGGTTTGTATATAGTGCGTCCGTTAAATTCAGTGCTCTCGTAAAGTAGTGGATAAATTCGTAAAAAATTAAAGGAATAATTTTTTGAAAGAACACTCGAAGTCGTCGAATTTTATTTTCATTTGATTTTCTGCTCTTTCCAAATTTGTAATTAAAATTTTAAAATATTGATATACAGGGTGTTGTTTCGACTCGAAACCTGCTTATTGATTTTTTTAAGGCCGGACCTGGAATAAGACTTTTTTTTATTAGGTTAATCGACACCACTGTGGACAAAGAACATACGAACCAAATATTACAACAATGTATAAGCTGTTCATAAGTTATGATTAATTGAAAAAATGGGGAAAATTAATGAATCACCCTGTATCTTGGTTATAAAGAACGATAAATTCATAAAATATAGGCTATTTAGAAGCACATCGGTGTCCTCCATCTACCCTTACTGTATGCGCATTTCCCAATGAATAACCCTGTATATTTTTTACCAAAAATGTATCAGTCTCGGGTGATGTGGGGGAAGAAACTATGGTACTCTTCTGCACGCCACTGTGACAACTGATTCCTTTTCAAAATAGAGCACTCATTGAAGGAATGCATACCTTCAAATTCAATTGTTTCTTCTTTCAAAACAAAAGTAACGAGTAAAATGCCTTTTAATTTTCCAATTTCAATACACTGTACCTCTGCAAGAAAGTAGCTTTGTGAAAAAATGCATGTGAAAGTGTCATTCATTTTGTTGGTAGAATATCCAGTTGTTATTTGAACCAGTAATTAGGATTGTAAAATCACTTCAGCCGAACAATTTTTTCATTACTACTATGTTCCTATAATAAAAGCGCAATTATCTCGAAAACGGTGGGTTTTTCCGGATTTAAAAGTTTCACATTTTTCACTCGAAATTGAATGAGGAATGCGACAAATGGATTTTTTTTCTGATTCCACCTGTGGCGTAAAATATAAGTGAGAAAAGGGACCATGATACCCTTCTTGTGCACCACTGGTGGCAACTGTGATTGTTGAATGTGATTTTTTTCCAAAATAAAGCACTTATTGAACAAAAACATACCTTCAAATGTAAATGAAATTTTTTCAAAACTGTGGAAGTTTTGAATAAAAAATACTTTCAATTTCTCATATTCAACACCCTGTATCTTCGCAACGAACGACATTTGTGAAAAAAAATATTAGGAAAGTCCTATTCATTTTCCGAAGAGAATCCTCTGTTTCAATTTGGCACAATAGTTTCGGGACACCCTGTATACAGGGTGAGTCAACAGGATTCCCGTGGTTCATTTCTCCTTAATGTATCACTATTTAGATTTCTTATATTTTTCTTGTCAAAGGGACCATCTGATACCACCTTCCAAAATAATTTTCATTCATACAGGGTGCATCATTGATGCGTGGCTAACCAAAGTTGTCCTTTTTCAAATGAAACAGCCGGTATATCTTCATATATTCCGATTGGCTGTTCCATTGGCTACTCAACGATTTTTTCAATTTTGAATTCCGTTGCGGCGTTGCCGAGTTATTCAAAAGAAATCTATTTTGTAGACTTCTTTTCGAAAAATTACCTATTTCACATTTCGAAATATTTAGTGAATATAATTGGGGATTCGTTGGTCGATATGATGATATTCATTGAGAATACCAAGAATTTGGAATAAATTGTACAGGATGTTCGATACAACAACACAAACTTAGCCATTTTCAAACATCGGTATTTTGATTTTTTCAAATGGAACACCCTGTATATTTTCATTTAAATCAACTTCTTTATAATAACTCTACACTTTTTATTCTCCATGTCATGTACCTAAAACAACTCGTTTCCGAGATATTCTACATCCAAAAGATGGATATTTTTCCACAGAAAATATTGACAATGTTCGCCTTTGGCATCATATTTGGAATCAAACTTTGCATAAAAATCATATTTATTCGAATCTAACAGAAAATAACAATAATTAATGCAGCAAATGTTCAATGTGCCTGCCATTTTCACCAATACACACTCTCAATCTGTTTCGAAAATTAGTATCCACATGTGCCAGCATGTCCTCTGAAATTTCCCTGAAAGCAGTACGAATTCTTGCTTTCATATTTTCAGGAGTTGTAGGCGAGTTTGATAGACAACCCATTCAATGTATCCCCATAGAAAAAAAAAACATTTCTGTAAGGTCGGGTGACCTTGGAGGCCACTGAACTGGCCCTCCTCTACATATCCATTTTTCACGGAATTCATTATCAATGTATTCCCGCACATCAGTGTGGTAATGTGCAGGCGCGCCATCTTGTTGTAGCCACATTCGCTGCCTTATTGCCAATGGAATATCATCTAATAAATTTGATAACTGACTTCGCATAAATCTTAGATATTTTCTTCCATTGAGATGTCCGTTGAAAAAAAAGGGCCCAATTACACGCCGTCCAATGATACCTCCCCAAACATTCAGTGACCAACGTTGTTGGTGATTGACATATCTAACAAAATGAGGATTTTCAGTTGCATGATAGTGCATATTATGCCGATTCACATGGCCATTGTTGTGAAACGTGGCTTCGTCCGAAAATAGAACATACTCAAAAAAATCAGGTTCTTGGTTGATTTCATCTACACCCCATTGGCAAAACCGCATTCGCTTTGGAAAATCTCTTTCAGTCAGCTCCTGCATCAACTGCATATGATATGGATTTGGCATTTTCTCACCATCCGAGAAACACTACTTTGAGATATTCCCACCTTCCTACTCAAAATACGTGTAATATCAAGAGTATTTTCATCATTCGTTACAAGACAAGCACGTTCAAACTTTATGTAAAATACTTTTCCGATTTCCTCAAATCATGTTTTGAGTTATCGAAATGCTCCCTGGTCTGGATGTCTTCTCTCGTGAAACTTTTGTTCGTATAATCTAGATGCCAGTGAGCAATTGCTATCACTTTCCCCCAAAGCATACACCATTTTGACCATGACCTCTAAACGATCATTCATAATGCCACAATAATTTTTAACACAACTGGATTGTAGTTTGACAGTTACCTCTATTCACAAATTCCGATAGTCATTTTTTCAGCGGTAGTCATGGATAACTAAACTACAAAAAATAGTTACATTTGAAAATGTCTTTTGCTATGCTAGTTATTCATGAGTTGCTACAAATGCTTCTGAAGATGTAAAAAAATAATTGAATCATCATTCAGTATCAGTATTCTCTATGAACAAATATGTAGATAAAAAAATCTATAGAATTGTTGATTTGATATTGAACAATTCCTTTAAACCAGAATATCTCGGAAACAGGTTGTTTAAGATACATGACGTCGAAAATGAAAAGTGTAGAGTCACTAAAAAGGAGTTGATTTAAATGAAAATATACAAGGTGTTCCATTTGAAAAAATCAAAATACCGATGTTTGAAAATGGCTAGGTTTGTCTTGTTGTATCGAACATCCTGTACAATTTATTCCAAATTCTTGGTATTCTCAATGAACATCATCATATCGACCAACGATTCCCCTAATTATCTCCACTAAATATTTCAAAATGTGAAATAGGTAATTTTTCGGAAAGAAGTCTACAAAATAGATTTCTTTTGAATAATTCGGCAATGCCACAACGGAATTCAAAATTGAAAAAATCGTTGAGCAGCCAATGGAACAGGCGATCGGAATATATGAAAATATACCGGTTATTTCATTGGAAAAAGAACATCTTTGGTTACCCACGCATCAATGATGCACCCTGTATGAATGGAAATTATTTTTGAAGGTGGTATTAGATGTCCCCTTTGACAAGAAAATATAAGAAATCGAAATAATGATACATTAAGGAGCAATGAACCACGGGAATCCTGTTGACTCACCCTGTATCAAACCGTATCTTTTAGGTTTATGAATGGACTGGGGAAAATGCACCCCCTCTAATCCTCAAGTCGAAATACAATCGCGATAGAGACGTAATCGATTCCTACTATACAAACCCCAATATGGTCATGGAAAATACAACATCCGGTATACCGCTGGTGGCAACGGGCCAAATATCGCAATATCTGGACACTCTGAGGGTTTGGCTGAGAGAGAAAAACGAGAAGGACTTTTTGATTGTGGGGCCGCATGGTTCAGCAAAAACGTAAGTCAGTTATTTACCAATTGAGGTTTAACTTTTTGGAAACCGAAAATTCAATCAGCGTAAAAATACATCTCAATATTTCCAAGAACAGAATTGACAGTAAAAAATTAATATATCTCAAATATAAATCAACAAATTGAAGAGGTTTGTCTAAATCTTTCTATCTACAGTGCGAGTTTCTAACTTGGAATAAATTCAGTAACTCAAAGACAGTTGTTTTGTTAGAAATATGCCCGGACAGGTCGATTTTTATTTTGAATTGCGTTCGTTTTTATGTGAGAAAATGTTATACAGCCTGTCTCAAATTTGAGATATGACGTCATCGACTATTTTTTTAAATGGCAATCCTAATTTTTTCATGATTATTCTTGAAGGGTTTAGTAAGTTACACATGCGTACCAAATATCAAATTTTTATTCCTTGTCGTTTGACAGATATTTAACAAACATCAACTAATTCGACAAATGAAGGAATCTGAAAAAATTCAGGCCCTTTAAAAAAATGGACAGAGACGTTGACAATGGGACTCTAGGGACGAATTGAACACCACATAATAATAATAATAAGTTCATTTCAATTCGAAGAAAGTTATTACATTTTTCAGACACATTGAATACATTACATGGAAATAAACTATAAAACAATCCCACAGAGTAAACTTGTTGTGGGATATTCATTAGATTTGTTTTAATTTAATTATAATATTTTCAACATTTTTGTGGTATTTCTACCAGCTAGTATTGAAACATAGGATTTTATATTTTCAGTATTTCATGAAAAGTTATCCTGGGACTTACCAATATCCAAATTTTCAGATTTTTTTTATATGAGAAAATCGATGTGATAGTCTTTATTTTTTCGGGTACTATATCATAAACGTAAGGCAAAATGATAATGTAATTTTTTTTGTCCAATTGTTTTATTTACTCTAATTTTCGCTGTTATTTCATTTTTAAACCTGGTATTATAAATGTGATTTGTGTACATTATTTTATTTTTGTTTTTGAAGAGGTAGATTAATATGTTATAGCAGTACAATTATCTGATGTCCATCTTTTGGCTTTCTTTGAATAAAAGATCAGATGAATATCTTATATCTTTTTTGTAGATAATTTTGAGAAAACCATTCTTGGAGAATTTCTAATGGTCTCAAATAATTATCATTCACACTCCCCCATCCAAGAATTCCATAGTTCAGTTGTGTTTGAATAAATGAATAATAAAGCATTTCCAATTGAGGTATTTTTAGAAATTGTTTGAGAAAGTTAAATTTTGATAACAAGCTCCTCAATTTTTTTGTTATGTGATTTATTTGTAAATTCCATCTAAGATTTTTGTCAATTACTATACCTAGATATTTAATATTGTTTGTTTGCAGAATTTCGTTCAAATTGTCTACTTTAATTGGCCCTAAATTTGAAATTGAACATATCTGAGAAGCAAACGGGATATATTTTGTTTTTTCAAAGTTTATTGTTAATAAATTAGTATCAAACGAATTTTTTATTGATTGGAAATCTTCCTCAACAGATATTTTGAGAAACTTCCATGTTTCTGCCTGGTAGGTTATGAGAGTATCATCAGCATAATTTTGAATGTCTCCAATAGTTTCCAAATTGAAAAGATCATTAATATATATAATAAATAAAAGCGGTCCTAAAATTGTTCCTTGGGGAACTCCGTATTCAAATACTTTTGGTTCACTAATATTTTTGTTGATTTCGACATGTTGAATTCTACAGTTGAGATAATTTTTGAATAATTCTAACGATTTCCCACGAAATCCTATATTTTCTAGTTTTCTGAGTAGAAGGGAATGTGAAACTGTATCAAAGGCTTTTGATAAATCAAGCAATATAGTTAGTAGAAAAATCGAATTAAACGGTTTTCTTCACATAAAGGATTCAATATAAAATTGAACCAGAAAATGGTAGATCTCAGGTGAAAAACAACTACTTTCCTGGCAAATACCACGCAGAACATTGAATGATATTCACCTGAAAATCCATGCATACTTCCATAAAATATCAATGGACATTGAATGCAAATGTTTCTTTCTGATAAGCTCGATTATGTTTAATTTATGTCGTGTTCACCTAACAATCCGCATACCGGTTTCAGGCTTCTTGGCCCTCATCAGTACGGAGTAGTCAACCAGCCAAAGGTGCAAAGAACTCTGGCTGAAGTGAGACACAACGTAAACAAACCATCATCGATCTTGTAACACCTATAGGTACGCCGGAAAAGATGAACTTTAACTGGCGGTACCTAGTGACAGAAAGAAACACTCCGAAAATCTCCCACTTCGATAGGTTTCTAAATAAAAGATTCCTTCTCAGTAGGAGTGGCAAGCCCGTCTAGCATATAGTGAAAGAAAAGTGCCATGTGAAGTGGAATGAATAGAAAAATCGAATTAAACGGTTTTCTTCACATAAAGGATTCAATATAAATATCATTCAATGTTCTGCGTGGTATTTGCCAGGAAAGTAGTTGTTTTTCACCTGAGATCTACCATTTTCTGGTTCAATTTTATATTGAATCCTTTATGTGAAGAAAACCGTTTAATTCGATTTTTTCTATTCATTCCACTTCACATGGCACTTTTCTTTCAATATAGTTAGTGTTGGTACTTTTTTATCTAGTGAGTCATAAATATTTTGTGTGAAGTGACAGATGGCATCTTGTGTTGATATATTTTTTCTGAATCCAAATTGTCTGTTTGATAGAACGTTGAATTTTTCTAAGAAATTTTACATTCTGAATTTTAAATTTTTTTCAAATACTTTCCCTAAACTTGAAATCAATGTGATTGGTCTATAATTTTGCGTTTCATTTTTTTGTCCCGATTTGTAAATTGGTCTGATAACGCCAATTTTGAAAGCTTTTGGATATTTTCCTGTGTCAAAAATTGAATTAATGAGGTGAGCTAAGGGTTCAGCAATTATTTCATTTATTGCTATCAAAACTTCAGACGTTATACTATCTATATATAGTGGAGTTCTATTAAATTTCAGAGATTTTATTGCATTTTTAATTTCATCTTCATTGGTTTCTTCTAGTAGAAAGGAATTTCGATTAAAGGGTATTGAATAATTTGAAATATTAAGTTTATTTGTGATTTCCTTAGCCAAATTTTCTCCAACTTTTGAATAATATTCAACAAAATGATTCAATATTATTTTCTCGTCTGATGTTTCATCATTGTTTTCTAATTTGATAGTTTTTATCAAATCATTTGATTCGTTTTCTTTGCATAACTTCTCAATACATTTCCATAAACTTTTTGGCGAATAACTATTTTGTTCAATTTGATTACTGTAATATTTAATTTGTGCTTCTTTGATTATTGATGTTGATTTATTTTAATATGTAATATAATCAAGTTTCAATTATGAATTGTTTTCATTTTCTTCCACAAAATTGTGGGGTGTGACTTTTTTTTAGTTGTTTAGTTATGAAGTTGGGAGAAAATCCTTATTTCCCCCCCCAATAATTTGATTTATGTCAAGAGGTATGTGTTTATAATTTTTTGTCAAACTGGGTTGATGAATGTCAAACAAAAAAGTTTAATAAAAAGAGGAGAGTAGCATCGTATCGAGCGAGGATATTTACCAAGGTTATTAGTTTGTCGTTTTGTGAGAAACGACGTTTGTTGAAAAATCTAACAAAATGCCGTACTTAACTGAAACCCACAAGATTGAAATTTTAATGATGATTGGCTACGGAGATAGAACAAGAACACAGAATGAAGTTATTCATTTATTCAGAGAGAAGTATCCTGATTTACCACCCATATCGCAGGGTACCATAAGCAAGATTGCCCTCAATGAAGATGTCGAAATGAATGTACTCCTCTCTGTTGAAGAAAATCATCATATTCCCACTAGGCAGATAGCTAGGGAACTCAAAATTAGCCAGTCTTCAATGATGAAAATTCTGAAAACCCATAAATGTCATCCTTATGAAATGACAATCCTCCAGGAACTCACCGAAGATGATCCGGATAGAAGAATCCAATTCTGCGAAGAAATGAACGATCTACTAGACAGAAATGTTGTAAACATAGAAAACGTCCTGTTTTCTGCCGGATCAACGTTTACGTTAAATGGTGAGATAAATCGTCAAAATTGTCGTCATTGGGCAGACAACGACCCACACTGGATGAAGGAAGGCCACACTCAATATAAAGCAAAAGTTAATGTTTGGGCAGGGATTGTTGGTAATCGAGTAATATGACCAATTTTTTTCCAAAGGAATTCAATGGAGATAGATATTTAGAATTCTTGCGGGAAGAACTAGTTCCGACTTTGGCTAATCTGTTTCCTGATCCGGATGAAGCTTATGTCCCGAATAGAAACATCTGGTTTCAACAAGACGGTGCGCCTCCCCATTTTGAAAGACCTGTCCGTGCGTATCTGGATGATGCATTTCCAGGCAGATGGATTGGTAGAAGAGGAGCTGTTGAATGGCCTCCCAGGTCTCAGGATTTAACACCTATGGACTATTTCTCATAGGGGTACTTGGAAAGCAAGGTTTTTAGCACCAAAACGGAAAACATTGAGCAGTTACAAGAACGAATACGACAGGAGTGTAGACTAATTTCCGCCCAAGTAATTAGAAATGTTCAAAACGAGTTTAAATTCGATTCAGGATATTGTCAGTTAGTTAATGAACAACATTTTGAGCATTTATTGAAGGAACATATTTGAGTTGATATCAGATAGATCAGGTGAATCTCATTTTCGAATTAGTTGATGTTTGTTAAATATCTGTCAAACGACAAGGAATAAAAAAATTATATTTGGTACGCATGTGTAACTTACTATACCCTTCAAGACAAAGTCATGGTTGGATGAAAACTGACGAGCCAGAGACAGGGTTGGCACTTAGCTTCCCTTGACACTGCGACCAGCTGGGGTCTATTGTATGACTCTGTCGTCAGTGGTTCCTCATTCAATTAGGTTTAGTAGCCTGTTAATAAGGTTCTTCGGATTCATGCTTGTTTCCGGGCTGATCTCTCCAAAGGTTCTGTGTCGCCTTCTACTTAGGGCGTCACAGTCGAAGATAATATGAGAGGCTGTTTCCTCCTCTTCATCACATAGCCTACAGTCCACGGTTTCCCTTTGTACTCCCATGGTGTTGTTTTCTTAGGCCGCAGTGTCCAGTCAACAGACCTACTATTATACGTGCCTTCGTTCTGTTCAGGTTCAGAAGGTCAGCCGTCAGGGTCCGGTTTGGGTGCCCTACCATGACTTTGCTGTGTATTTGCCCGACAGTTTGATCCCAATATTGTTGGTGTCTTCTTTTCATCCACTCGTCGATCAGGGTCCTGCATCGGTTTTTGCTAATCCCATGCACAGGTTCTGGCCCTGTGACTAGCGTTTCAGATGCTTGTCTAGCTAGCTGGTCCGCTTTTACGTTGCCTTCAATGCCTCTATGACCTGGCACCCACATCAAGGTGACGTTGTTGTGTTTTGCTAGCTCGATGAGGTTCTGGAGGCAATCCCAGACCAGTTTAGACTTTATCTGTATCGAGTTGAGGGCTTTGATAACACTTTGACTGTCAGATAGAATGTAGATGTGTTTTTTCCTATAACCACTTTCTAGATTCTTCTGAATGCATACCATAAAAGCATGTGCTTCAGCTTGGAATATCGTGGAGCATTTGCTGAGTGGTATTATGTAGTCCCTTCTTGGCCTTACCCCATGTATTCCTGCTCCCGTTCCTTCAACTGTCTTTGAACCGTCTGTATACCAGACTATGTCCGCAGTTTATTGTGATTCCATACTTGGGGCCCATCCATATCCGTCAATTCATGTTCGGAATGGTTTTTCGAATGAGTATAGGGGTTGCATGTAGTCTGACTAAAGTCATAAAAAAATTAGGATTGCCATTTAAAAAAATAGTCGATAACGTCATCTCTCAAATTTGAGACATGCTGTATAACATTTTCTTACATAAAAACGAGCGAAATTCAAAATTAAAATTGACCTGTCCGGGCATATTTCTAACAAAACAACTGTCTTTGAGTTACTGAATTCATTCCAAGTTAGAAACTCGCACTGTATAATGATAACGATCTATTTGCCAAGAAACATAATAGTTTATAGGAGGGAAAAATATGAAAATGGAAGCTACGGAACACTGATTTCAGTAACACTTGTCCGCTTTTATTTCAGGTTACTTTTGAAAAGTTTAGTTGCCGAGAGGAGCGATTTAGATATTGTGACTCTATACTGCAGTGGGAATCTGATGCCCGGTTTTGTCATAACAAAATTATCGGAGGTGAGAGTTTTGCCGTTGCTAATAGAGGAAAAAATAACCAATGTTATGTTTGTAGCACTGTCTTGCTGTGAATACACATCGAGGAAAGGTTCTGAAGCCTAAAAAGGGAAACTTGGTACTCTATTTCAAGAACCTCCATCTTCTCAAAGCAGATAAGTGGGGAACCAATATACTAATCGAATTCCTAAGCCAGGTGATAAAAAATGATCTATATATTTATACAGTGCTCGTCTAAAGTTCGTTCCACCCCTACTAATTTTTGAACCACCTGGTATATCGCTACAAAATTTGGATGGAGGGCTTAAATAGGAGATGAAAACCTACTTTTTCTTGGGAAAACCATAATTCTCAACAGTTTTCTCTAATAACACTTTACTCCTAAATTCAATTGTTTTCGAAATATTAACGTTTGAAAAGTGACATTCCGGTTTAAAATGAAGTATGGATTTTGGTCACTTCCGGTGAAACATTTTGCTAACTAAACGTTGTTATTAATTTGTAGTTAAATCTCTCAATGAATTCGACTAATAAGAGGCGTTAAGAGAGTTTATTAAGGATAAACAGTACCGCTTACCGGAAAATCTCGAAGCCTACGAATGTGTTCTGTAAATGCACAATCAAAACAAATTGGTTAGCTAAAAAATTATAATTTATTATTGAATAACACTTTTATTGAAGCCCTACAATTATTTCATCAAGTGTTCAATGTGGCCCCCTCCTAAATCTTGACAATTGTTTATTGTTTTATTTCTAGAACATCTCGATAATGTTCTGTGAGAAATATGATGAAAATTCTTACCTTTTCTCAATCCGGAGTTCGTCTGTTCGATTTCGTCTGGTGCTGGAAACGGCTTTGGGAAGGAAAATGAGGAAAAAGGAAAACACCACACACCGTACAAATAATTAAGATTGACAATACTGTGTAATGAATGTCACCGGAAAAAACTATAATTATCGATATATGAATAAATATCTCATGTCAGGACCGACCGACTCTCGACTCTTTTTCGATTTCATTCGCAGGTAAAACTGCTGAAAGCGAGGTTGCCAAATCCTCCGAACAAAATTCTTTATTCTAATAATAAATGCCTAATGCTACAACAACAATAAAGTGCCCTATTATAAATAGCTTCTCTCACGTTGATGAAAGTCTGTTCATCGATTTCTTCACATGTATCTATTATTCTGCGTTCCAACTCTTCTATTGTTTGGCATTCAGTGGCGTAGATTTTTGACTTCAAATACCCCCAAAGGAAAGAATATAGAGGTGTAAGATCCGGAGATCTTGGTGGCCATTCATGGCGACCTATCCATCGCCCAGGAAAGTTTGTATCGAGGAACTCTCTAGCCATGCGATCGAAATGGGGAGGTGCCCCATCCTGCTGAAATGAGATTTCACGATTTTCAAACTCTTCCTGATTGTTTAATACAAATTGTCTTATTTGAGGTTCGATTTCAGTTTCTAAAAGATTTCTGTAAAGAACTCCTGTAAGATTGCCTCTGATGAAAATTGGTCCAACAACGCGATTGCTCAAAATCCACAACACAACATTCACCTTTTTAGGAAACTGGGTATGTCCCTCTCTAAAAATATGCGGATTAGTATCGCTCCAGTATCGTACATTCTGTTTGTTGCTTTTCCATTAAGAAAAAACGTACGAAACATACGCGTTTTAGGAAGCCCCGTTCTCCTTCAATTGTTCTTGTTAATCACTCACAAAATTCAACCCTCCGGTCTGGATAATCCTCCGTGAGAGCATGCAGGATTTTAATTTTTATAGGGATGAAACTTTTTTTTTAGGACTTTTTGGACACTTTTTGAACTTACTCCACAGGCTGTATGGGGTCGGCTTTAGAATAGCCCCATGGTAAATCCTGCCTGTCGTAAGAGGCGACTAAAAGGATAACCGTAGGTGGAAGATGGTCTCATCGCCCGGTGAAATACCACCATATCGACTATGTGTGCTGTGAAATGGATCATTCCATGTTTCAGTGTTCGGTCGATACTTTCCGGTCTCCCTCTTTCCTTTTCCCCAATTCCTCCTTTATTTTCAATAGTAATAATGATGAAGTCTCCTAGAGTAAAACACTCCGGAAGCAAAATACCTCTCCATTCGGATTTCCGGGCGAGAGGTACTCGAGGGGACTCAACATTAAAGATTAATTTTTGCAACATCCGCGGACTCAACAAGAACATCAATTACGTCCACCATCACCTACAGACGAAAAAACCCGATATTCTGGCTCTAACAGAAACACAAGTAAACTCGTCCACCAACAAGGTCCATATGCTTTGTCCTGGTTACGAACTCCATTCTCGATTCAGGTTCAAAGGTGGAGTCTGCCTTTACGCTAAGGCTAACCTTTCATGCCAGCGTGAAGAGAGTTTGGAACCGAAAGACTTTGATGTGATGTGGTTCAAGCTATCTGATACCAAACTGACTAAGTTCCTCTGCTGCCTTTACCTATCACCTAATGAACCTTCATATAACGACCTCTTTGAGTTTTTATCACTCAAACTGGACTACATTCAGGAGAACCATCCAACAGCTGAAACCATAATCATGGGAGACTTTAATGTACATAACGCTGCCTGGCTCAAATTCTCTAACAAAACAGATGATGCGGGTCGTCAAGCCGAGGCCTTCGCCATCACTCATGGTCTAGAACAACTGGTCGAGCTACCAACCCGCATCCCTGATGTCAACAACCAACCTATTTGCTGGAAATTCCACTCTGGATTCATCGGGAAAACAACCCCCGAACATTACACGTATTGACAGTCACATGCCCGAGATCACCTTTCGCCAACGTACTAACAGAAAGATTTTGCTGGGTCTCAACACCAACAAAGCCTGTGGATCTGACGGAATCCCGCCGATTGTTCTCAAGAAATGTGCCCCCGAACTAACACCTGTTCTTTGCAAGTTGTTCAACCACTCTTACAATTTGGGGGTATTTCCGTCCAATTGGAAAATTGCAAGAGTACAGCCAGTCCCTATAAAAGGCAAAAAGGCCCTACCTAGCAACTACAGACCTATCGCACTGCTATCTATTATTTCAAAGGTCATGGAAAAAGCCATCAACATCGAGCTCATGAAATATCTGGAAGACTCAGGAATTGTCAACGATAGGCAATATAGCTTCCGCCATCAGAGATCAACTGGTGACCTGCTCGCTTACGTCTCACATATATGGCAGCTATCTATTGAAAAGTATGGAGAAACTTTAGCTGTGGCATTAGATATCTCCAAGGCGTTCGATCGAGTTTGGCACCAGGGACTCCTCGCCAAGCTTCCGTCTTATGGCTTGCCCCCTCAGCTGTGTTCTCTGCTTGCTTGTTTTCTCTCAAACAGGTATCTCCATGTAGTGGTCGATGGAGTTTCATCTGACACTCTACTCATAAATGCTGGTGTTCCGCAAGGATCTATTCTCGCACCAACACTATTTCTACTTCACATCAACGACCTGTTGAAAGCAAC
The DNA here is from genome assembly GCA_018342105.1 of Gonioctena quinquepunctata. Classification (NCBI taxonomy): domain Eukaryota; kingdom Metazoa; phylum Arthropoda; class Insecta; order Coleoptera; family Chrysomelidae; genus Gonioctena; species Gonioctena quinquepunctata. The sequence goes on along the minus strand of JAFIRS010001794.1, from coordinate 207,091 downwards.
TTCATGTCCAGTACACAGCTTTGCCAATGATAGTACCCTCCATACCGCTTTCTCTTCCAGGGCCCCTATATCAGCCCGTGAAACCAGAAATGAACGAGGAAGAAATGTTAATAATATAAATATGGACTTAGCAACAATTCTCGAGTGGGGATCTTATAACTTGGTAGAATTCAATGCAAACAAAACACAAGCATGTCTTTTCTCTAAAAAAGCCGATCTCACTGTGCCTAACATAACTTTGTCAGGAGTAACCATACCACTGAAGTCATCCATATCGATGCTTGGTATTACTATCAGCAATAACCTTTCCTGGGAAAATCACGTGAGGTCCATTGCCAGAAGTTCATCCCAAAAACTTGGTTTTTTGTTTCGTGCCAAGAGCTATTTCACCCCCACCCAGCTGCTCATGATCTATAAGGCACAGATCCGACCTGTCCTGGAATACTGTTCCCATATTTGGAGCGCGGCACCTAAACATATCCTGAGGCTATTGGATTCTGTCCAAAAAAGGGCAATTCGTCTCGTCGGTGATGCCTCGCTTACAAACTCGCTCACTTGTCTGGAACACCGTAGAAAAGTTGGCGATTTGTCTCTATTTTATAGATATTTTCATGGGCGATGCTCTTCTGAAATATCAACAATCGTTCCTGCTTTGGCAGTCTCTTCGAGACTAACCCGTCAAGTTCAGTCATCACATCCCTTCGTGGTCACTTTGGAGACCTGCAGAACATCACTTTCCAAAGACTCGTTCATCCAACGAACAGCGAGGCTTTGGAACTCATTGCCTAGGGAGGTGTTCCCCGAGGCATACAACCTCCAGAAATTTAAGAAGATCACCAACTCCTACCTTCTTTCCCTTGGTTCCCACGATGTTCTCTGAACATCACAGGATATCCCTTTTCGTGGGAACCAGAACGTAAAAAAAAAAAAAACAGGATTCAGCAACTGCAGACGTCGACTGAGTCGGATTGATTACCATTTCAGCAACAATTTCTACCTTTTTTTCTTCTGAAAGAGGCGGTCTTCCTGATCTTGGAGCATCTTTCAGCGTACCAGTTGCTTGGAGCTTATTTGAAAGGTTGCGCAAATATGTCCTCGAAATAGGATTCTCGGGAAATCTATCATTGAACATACGGACTGATAGATGATAATTTCTTCCAGCTTCTCCAAATATGGAAACTGCTTCAAATTTATCGTCTAAACCACGAGCCATGATAACACTTTTCATAAAAGGATTTAGGCGCTCAACGGACTATTTGACAGTTAGCAGTTCAGTTTGACAGTAAACAAAATGTTACCGCGCGAGAACGATTTTTTCCAATGCAAACTTGATTGAAAGCAACATTAGTGTTTTTGGTTGGGTTTGAAATGACCAAATTGTCACTTTTCAAACGTTAATATTTCGAAAACAATTGAATTCAGGAGTGAAGTGTATTGAAAAAACTGTTGAGAACTATGAGCTGATTCCGAAAATGGAATAATATACGGAATAATATATGGAATAATATAGAAAAATTATTGAAGATGGCGCTCAGCCGCCATTTTGAAACTTTCAGCTGTGATTCTTCCATGAAAAAGTTGATTTTTATCTTCTATTCAAGCCCTCCAAATTTCGTTGCGATATACCAGGTGGTTCAAAAATTAGTAAGGTAAACCAGAATTTCATTGAATGTCAACAATCACAAGAGATTCAACAAGTTTTAAGTGTACAATGGCTCAAATCATATGAACATGAAAGTTTTTAAAAGTAAACAATGTGTCCTTATCACCTAGATATACATAAATAGTCACTCTTTTTCCATACAATCTTCGGTATGTTGAATAATATATCTTTTTTCTCTTAACTCTTTTTTCTTTCTTCTCAACTCTATTTGAAGGTTCTCTTTTCCCTTTTTATTGGCCCCCAGATGATACAGGAACATTTTGGGAAGGAACTGTATTCTTCTTCAAAATCCCAATATCTCCGTCTATAGATTCACTCGATTAGTCTAAACCAGAACGTTACGTTCATTTTCTCACGGAAAATGATGAAAACTTGTTCCACTTCAACGGGATCATTTTGCCCAAGAGTCACATTGAGGTACACAACAAAAATGATTTGAACTTGAGTACAATAGTCAACAGAACATTCACCAGGTAAACCAGAATTTCATTAAATGTCAACGATCACAAGAGATTCGACAAGTTTAAAGTATACAATGGCTAAAATAATATGAACATTGATGTTTCAAAAAGTAAACAATGTACTTATGTATAGTTCAAAAAATCGACACCAGAGGGAGTATCCGTTATTTTGAATTCAGAATATTTAACACTAACTTCAACTCAACCGGCGCTTGCCGGCAGCGATGAATGTATCATCGAGTGCGAGGTTGACAGTTATCCGAAAAACAGGTTACTGTAGTAAAAAAATATAGAACTTTGTTATACATGGCGTGTCTACATGGAATTTCAAAGAACGCATTATTTCTGGGATTATTGGTAGAATAATATCGAGCATCCATTCCTTCGTTTTCAACACATCATCCATTTCTGCAGTTGTATTTGCCTGGTGTTTTCCCAATTTTTTACTTTTTTGTATTGCCCCTTCTATGGCTTCTTCTCTTACATTTTCTATTTTTAGTTCTAAATTCGCTTGTACTAGCGTTTATGTACTTCCACCTGTCCCGATGTGATTTGACCCACTTCTAGTTATCCGATCAACGTGAAATTTGGCAGGTGTTCATAGTTCCCGTGACAATGCATTATGGATTTTTAGATGACGGACAAGATTTGTGTTTATGGTCCGATTCGATTCAAAATTGCTATTTGGGGGGTCTCGAGCTCGAAGATTGAAAATTTGTTTTCAAAATACATAAAATCAAAATGGCGGCTTTAAGATGGCGGACGATCTGTGATTATGATCCGATTCTATGCAAAATTGGTATGTGGGGGTTCTCGGGGTCGGAAATAATGAAATTTTTGTCAAAATTCATAAATTTAAGATGGTGGCTCTAAAATGGTGGACGAGTTTCATGATTATGGACCGTTTCTATTCAAAATTGGTGTGTCGGGGCTTTTTGGGGTTTTTGATTTCACAAGCTTTCATTTAGTTTCACGTGTACCGATGTCTGTCTGTGAGTGATCAAATCTTACAAGTTGAATTTGACCCACTTTATGTCGTCCGATTACCTTAAAATTTGGCAGGTATTCATAATTCCGGTGACAATGCATTATCGAATTTCTGTTGAAGAAAAAAACAAAATGGCGGCTCCAAGATGGCGGACGAGATTTGTGTTTATGGTCCGACTCGATTCAAAATTGGTATGTGGGGAGGATTATGAATTTTCTGTCAACATTAAAAAAATCAAAATGGTAGCTTCAATATGGCTGACGATCTCTGGGATTATGGTCTGAACAGGAAAAAGGCCTCATAATAACGATGCATACATCAAGGCGTACTTACTAGAAAGCACAAAATAAAATTATTAACAAAAAAAAGCTTGTTTTTGAAAATATTTTTCATCAATAGTTTTATTTTTTGTATCCCATTTTTGTTGTTTACCCTTTCTTTATTTCTTCTTCTGCCATTTGTTTCAGTTTCTTCTCAATTTCCTGTTTCTCCATCTGATCTTTTTCTGTAGTTGTTTCGACTTGTTATTAGTTTTCATTACCCCTTCTATTTAGTGTGACATCCAGTTTCAATCCATACATTTGCCCCTATCTTAGCTGTGTTTTTATTCTTAACTTTGGCTCTTTTTTCTCTTTCAATAAGTTCTGCTTCATTGTCAGACCTCATTTCCAGGCCAATCATGACGATGCTGTTTCTAGTTTTATCTTTTTCCAATATTTTGATTAATTCATACATGATTGGTTAAACAACGATTTTTGATTTGGTATACCATGATGAAGTAAGTGAAATGGGTGCAAGAATTATATCATGGTGTTTAATTCAATAATTTATTCTCCTAAATTACTTGACAGAAATTCATCTACCGAGTAGAAGCTGTATTTCAGTTCACTAGCTTGTTTAAATTTAAAGAGTGCGCAATCTAGAATTGATGGACTGGGATAGTCTAGTTAACAAGTGCTTTTTAGGTCAAAATTTTTTCGCATTCTCCGAAAATTATGATTGAGGTGTCATTCGATTCGGAATGGCATATAGATATTTTTTTACCTTTAATGAATAAATATTAACTAAACTTATTAAATATAAAAATTTAAAATTGAAAAATTTTTATCGCGATTTTTATCTATTAGTTAGTTAACAATTTTTTGTAGCACGAACTTAACATTGCAAGTGCGATCATTGTTAAACTATCAATCTGAGAATGTTTTCCTTTCGTGGAGCTATTTCCCAAAGGTCTAAGAATAGATTCCCGTTGAATTGTTAATTTTCGTTTTGTTATTAACAATTTACTAAGATGAAAAATTATAAAGCTTCATTAAACATTGAAAAACTTTTTTTTTTCATAATATTATTATTGATCCGTTTTCTTATGATCAGGAGCTATTCAAAAATTATTTTTAATAATTTTTATCTCCTATTGTTCAAAAAATTGTTATAAACAAATGCGTCGTTTATGAGATAATTAAAAAATAATTTTTTATAACATAATCTTTGATGATAATTATGATTTGAAAAAAAAAACATTTCTTAGAAAAAAAATTAATTGCTTAAAAACGCATTTGTTAAATAACAATTTTGTTTTACCACTTGTTTAAAATTAGGAACCATTTTTTTTAAATCATTATTTATCTTGGTCTTCCATATTAAAGAAAAAAAAATATTATTATTTAAATTTTCATTGTTTATTCAATAAACAATTTGTTATAAACAAATGAATCATCTCTTCGTATTTTTTTTCTTCTTCTACTTAAAAAAACAAAAACAACCATGTATTATTTTTGGAAAAAAAAAAAAAATTTTTATTGAACTTAGTCGTGAGCATACGGGTCAATTATAGATTAATGACGTCTTAATGAAGATCAGGATGAATGTGCATAAAATCTTCAGATCTTCGATGAATAACTGTAACTATACATCAAAGATTCTATTATTTCAGTTTATTCTCCGAAAAAACCATTAGGTCATTAAAAACTTATTAGCATAATCTAGAAGAATCAAGAAAATTAAAATCAATAATAATTGGTTATTTTCGGAACAATAAATTGAAACTAAAATTTATAAAATAAAATTGTTGATAAATATACGTTAGATAAAAAGTTACATACGTTTTATGGTCATAGTTATATTAGTTTATAAGATATTTAGACATAAAAGTAGAAATTTTTTTTTCTGAAAGATTATTTTTATAAACAAATGGTATAAATTAAATAAATAATTGAGTGAGAGCTTCAAATTTTGGCTTAATTTGTTGTTTAATTAATAAAGAATAAATGAGTCTGGAATTTCTTCCTTGTATCTCCATTAGTTGAAAAGTTATGATAAAATTAAACATAAAAAACCAGGTCAGAGTGGTGAAATGAAAGAGAACAGAAAGTTAAAAGTTCAATAAAAAATATAAATATTTTTTTTTCTAAAAATAATACATGGATGTTTTTGTTTTTTCAAGTAGAAAAAGAAAAAAATACAAAGAGATAATTCATTTGTTTATAACAAATTGTTTATTAAATAAACAATGAAAATTTAAATAATAATCTTTTTTTCCTTTGATATTGAAGACCAACATGGATAATGATTTTAAAAAAATGGTTCCTTAATTTTCATAACAAGTGGTAAAAAAAATTGTTATTTAACAAATGCGTTTTTAAGCAAAAAATTTTTTTGAAGAAACTATTTTCTGAGAGATAAGTGCCATGTGAAGTGGTATCTCTCTCACTGTATGCTAGACGGGCTTGCCACTCCTACTGAGAAGGAATCTTTTATTTAGAAACCTATCGAGGTGGGAGATTTTCGGAGTGTTTCTTTCTGTCACTAGGTACCGCCAGTTAAAGTTTATCTTTTCCGGCGTACCTATAGGTGTTACAAGATCGATGATGGTTTGTTTACGTTGTGTCTCACTTCAGCCAGAGTTCTTTGGACTTTTGGCTGGTTGACTACTCCGTACTGATGAGGGCCAAGAAGCCTGAAACCGGTATGCGGATTGTTAGGTGAACACGACTTAAATTAAACATAATCGAGCTTATCAGAAAGAAACATTTGCATTCAATGTCCATTGATATTTTATGGAAGTATGCATGGATTTTCAGGTGAATATCATTCAACGTTCTGCGTGGTATTTGCCAGGAAAGTAGTTGTTTTTCACCTGAGATCTACCTTTCTCTGGTTCAATTTTATATTGAATCCTTTATGTGAAGAAAACCGTTTAAATTCGATTTTTCTAAACTATTTTCTGTTAAATCATAATTATTATCAAAGATTATGTTATGAAATGTTTTTTTCAAATTATCTCATAAACAACGCATTTGTTAATAACAATTTTTTGAACAATAGGAGATACAAATTATTAAAAATCATAGCTTCTGATCATAAGAAAACGGATCGATGATAATATTATAAAAACATATTTTTTTCAATGTTTAATGAAGCTTTATAATTTTTCACCTTAGTAAATTGTTAATAACAAAACGAAAATTAACAATTTTTCAATTTTTCCAAGAGGAATCTATTCTTAGACCCTTGAAAAATAGCTCCACGGAAGGAAAACATTATCAGATTGATAGTTTTAACAATTATCGCACTTGCAATGTTAATGTTCGTGCTACAAAGAATTGTTAATTAACTAATAGATAACTTATTGAAAAATCGCGATAAGAATTTTTGGACTAAGAATTATGGTTCATTGATCTATCCTGCAAGCGCCTGAATTTTTTCAATTTTTTATTTTCATATTTGATAAGTTTAAATAATATTTATTCATTAAAGGTCCGAAGGGGGCGTGGCTTGCGCAAGCCGGAGTACCCGTTTTCGGGCGTATTTTCAACCCTCTGGGAAAATTATAAATATTGGTCCTACAGTTCCGGGAGTTGAACCTTTTTCTTAGTAAATTTCCTCTTCTTTTTGGAACTTTTTTCAAATTTGAATGATTTCGAACAGTTTTCGAGATATTGGCGAAAAACCAAACCCCCTGTTTTTTTTCACTTAATTGTTTATAACTATTGCAATTTTTGCGAGCGGCCTTAGCATTTTCTCAAAAAATATCTACATGCAATTTCGAATCGAATGACACCTCAATCATAATTTTCGGAGAATGCGAAAAAAATTTGACCTAAAAAGCACTTGTTAACTAGACTAGTAGTTATTTCTTGTGGGATAGCTGTGTAGATCTTTGTGTTTGCTATAGGCCGCATAAAATTATGATACGGATGACGATTTGACTTGACAGCTTAATCAGAATCAATAGGTATTATACCCTCGAAAGTGGCGAACACTTCACGGCTATTATAACCTACCACTTCAAAGTTATAACCTCGAAATTGCGGGTACATGTCCATCAAAAAGGACATGTAGCAAGTATGGTGGATTTATGCAGCTCCAATTAACAATTATCCAGTATCAAGTAACAATTAAGAAGTAATGAAAATGATGGCATTCATCCAAACTGAATTAACAATCATGGTATAAATATTAAGTAGGCGCACAAGTCAGAGTTCCGATCTATTCAAATGAACCTTTTTAAACAAAATCAAGAAACATTATCTATTGAAAACGCATAACCCATTTCCTTTTGAATAAATATCATTGGTTGGGTGGAAGACCATCACCTTGCGCCCAGCAAGAGATGAACTTCGCCATTTCAGTATACCACTTCAACTGTACTCAATAAAGATTATTTGCCAAGCCACGATAAAATGATTTGAGAAAAGTTAGGTTCAATCAATCAATCAATCAATTTATTTGCTTATTATCAGTACAATAGATTCAGCATCGTCAAGGTGAGTAAATACACTACAAAACAGACACATTAAAAAGGCAAAGTATTAAAACTTGCAGTTGAGAAATTCACTAACGTCATAAGGCCAGAGATCAACCAGCAGCCCTTTGAATTTATTCATATGTAAATTCCTCATATATGGTGGTAGATGGTTGGAGAGCCTTATCGCCACAGTAAGGAAGCTTTTATGAGTAATTGCCAGTCGATGCTGTGGCATAAGAAGATTGTGGCCATTTCTGGTCAGATATTCGTGGTTGCGATTAACTTTAGGGGTGTTATTTTGTGTTTTGATATAGACGAGACATTGAAATATGTAAAGAGCCGCAATGGTTAATATATTAATTTTTTTAAATAGAGGTCTACAGCTGTCAGTCCGTTTTGCCCTTCCCAGGATTCTAATAGCCGTTTTTTGTAGAATAAATATCCTTTCCCAATCAGTTGAAAGTCTCCAGAAAACCAATCCGTATGACAGCTTAGACTGAAATAACCCCATGTAAGCAGCTCTCGAAACATGAAAAGGAACAAATTCATTGATTCTACGAAGCAGGTCAAGAGTGCTGGACAGCTTAGTAGAGAGATCTTTGATGTGGTCTTTCCAATTAAGTTTTTGGTCCACTATTACCCCCAAAAACTTAATGGACTTTTGACTGTCCTTTAGCTCTTCTAGAGTTAAAGTAATTGTGTGTGGCTCAAACTGAAAGCCATGCACTGGCTTCACACAGCGGTAATAAGACCAAGAATGACTTATGGCTCACTCTTATGGTGGCCAGAAACAAATCAAAGACAGGCAAAAACCAACCTTGGGAAAATCCAGAGGCTTGCCTGTCTCTGTATCACGGGTGCAATGAATAGCACTCCAACAGCTGCAATGGAAATCGTCCTAAACCTCGAACCCCTTGACTTACATGTCATTGGAGAGGCCAGGATGAGTGCATAAAGACGGAAACAAACAAAAAACTAGAGAATTCGAACAACTGGACATACCAGAATCACTCATGTAATCAACATCGAAGAACTCGAAATGATTTCAGACCACATACAACCCCTATACTCATTCGAAAAACCATTCGAAACATGAATTGACGGATCTGGATGGGCCCCGAGTATAGAATCACAATCAACTGCGGACATATTCTGGTATACAGACGGTTCAAAGACAGTTGAAGGAACCGGAGCAGGAATACATAGGGTAAGGCCATGAAGGGATTACATAATACCACTTGGCAAATGCTCCACGATATTCCAAGCTGAAACTCATGCTATTATGGTATGCATTCAGAAGAATCTAGAAAGTGGTTATAGGAAAAAACACATCTACATTCTATCTGACTATCAGAGTGCTATCAAAGCACTCAACTCTATACAGATAAAGTCCAAACTGGTCTGGGACTGCCTGCCAGCTCGATGACTGGCAAAACACAACAAGGTCACCCTGATGTGGGTGCCAGGTCATAGAGGCATTGAAGGCAACGTAAAAGCGGACCAGCTAGCTAGACAAGCATCTGAAACGCTATTCACAGAGCCAGAACCTGTACATGGGATTAGCAAAAACCGATGCAGGACCCTGATCGACGAGTGGATAAAAAGAAGACACCAACAATATTGGGATCAAACTGTCGGGCAAATACACAGCAAAGTCATGGTAGGGCATCCAAACCGGACCCTGACGGCTGACCTTCTGAACCTGAACAGAACGAAGGCACGTATAATAATAGGTCTGTTGATTGGACACTGCGGCCTAAGAAAACGCCAAAACACCATGGGAGTACGCAGGGAAACCGTGGAGTGTAGGCTATGTGATGAAGAGGAGGAAACAGCCTCTCATATTATCTTCGACTGTGACGCTCTAAGTAGTAGGCGACACAGAACCTTTGGAGAGATCAGCCAGGAAACAGGCATGAATCCGAAGAACCTTATAAACAGGCTACTAAACCTTATTAAAGGCACAAACCTATTTGAATGAGGAACCACTGACGACAGAATGATACAATAGACCCCAGCTGGTCGCAGTCTCAAGGGAAGCTAAGTGCCAATCCTGTCTCTGGCTCGTCAGTTTTCAACCAACCAACCAATTGTGTCAGTTTTTTTGACGTTCAAGCATAACTTATTGGCTGCAAAAAAAAATTCGTTTTTTTTTTCAACGCGTTGTCAGTCAGTTGCTTTGGATATTCATGTTGAGGGTGACTCTCATAAAAAGTAGTATCATCAGCATACTGAATGGTATTGAGAGGGTCCATATGGTGTGGAAGATCATAAACATATATTAGGAATAGTAGGGGTCCCAGATTGACCTGCTGTTACACTCACTGCTGGAGATATCACACTACTTTGCTCCACAACCTGCTTCCGTTCGGATAGGTAAGGATCAATCAAATCAGCTTTTTTCCCCCTAATTCCATAGTACGGAAGTTTTTCGAGGTTAGTTTTCATCATCGCGCAGACCAATCCATGGGCACTTGATGGTCAATTTAAAAGGTAATTGTTACTTTGTAGTGACATTTATTAAATGCGAAGTGTGGCAATCACTTATGGAGATAGCAAGAACGTGGCAACCATCACCATATCACAATCGAGTGCCTGCCACATTAAAGGTTTGATGGATGTTACTAAAACGTCACCGAAACTATCATACTCTCTTGAAAGTGATTGTGACTTCTAAGTGATATTTAAGTGGTACAGGATGTAACGCAACGCAACGATTTTTTCCACTTTCGAATTTGAAAACCTTTAAAGTGATTTGCTGAGTGGCCATAATATTTCTGACAATTCAATTGATACTAACAAGTTATAGAACTGTGGACTGGCTACCATAGATGGAAATTACGTGACTACAACCATGCAAATATAAAATTTTAGTTAAGTATAGTGGTAGATTTACTGATGATTACGTAATAACCACCAAGTCGAGGTTGCAGTATTAATTTCCGTCACTATGATGCTGCTCGGGGTCACAGCTCTCAGACAAATGTTTTCTTGTAGTCTGGTTAACAAGTGCTTTTTAAGTCAAAATTTTTTCGCATTCTCCGAAAATTATCATTGAGGTGTCATTCGATTTGGAATGGTATGTAGATATTTTTCGAGAAAATGCTAAGGCCGCTCGCAGAAATTGCAATAGCTATAAACAATCAAGTGAAAAAAAAGGTGGTTTGGTTTTTCGCCAATATCTCAGAAACTATTCGAAATAATTCAAATTGAAAAAAGATGCAAAAAGAAGAGGAAATTTCCTAAGAAAGAGTTTCGACTTCCGGAACTGAGGGACCAATATTTATAATTTTCCCAGAGGGTTGAAAATACTCCCAAAAACGGCTTGCGCAAGCCACGTCCCCTTCGGACATCTAATGAATAAATATTATTTAAACTTATTAAATATAAAAATTAAAAATTGAAAAAATTCAGGCGCCTGCAGGATAGATCAATGAACAATAATCCGTGGTCCAAAAATCTCTATCGTGATTTTTCAATAAGTTATCCATTAGTTAATTAACAATTTTTTGTAGCACGAACATTAACATTGCAAGTGCGATAATTGTTAAACTATTAATCTGAGAATGTTTTCCTTTCGTGGAGCTATTTTTCAAAGGTCTAAGAAAAAAATTGTTCATTTTCGTTTTGTTATTAACAATTCACTAAGGTGATAAATTATAAAGCTTCATTAAACATTGAAAAACATTTTTTTTTTAATAATATTATTATTGACCCGTTTTCTTATGATCAGAAGCTACTTCAAAATGATTTTTAATGATTTTTATCTCCTATTTTTTTTTATTGTTATAAACAAATGCGTTGTTTATGAGATAATTTAAAAAAAAATTATCAAAATCTTTGATGATAATTATGATTTTTCAAAAAAAACGGTTCTTAAAAAAAATGTATTGCTTAAAAACGCATTTGTTAAATAACAATTTTTTTTACCACTTGTTATGAAAATCAAGGAACCATTTTTTTAAATCATTATTTATCTTGGTCTTCGATATTAAAAAAAACGATTATTATTTAAATTTTCATTGTTTATTTAATAAACAATTTGTTATAAACAAATAATTATCTTTATATTTATTTTTTTTTTTTCTACCAAAAAAACAAAAACAACCATGTATTATTTTTAGAAAAAAAAATTATATTTTTTATTGAACTTTGAATTTTCTGTTCTTTCATTTTTGGTTTAATTAATAAAAATAAATAAGTCTCAAATTTTTTCCTTGCATCTCCATTAGTTAAAAAGTTATAATAAAAATAAACATGAAAAACCAGGTCAGAGTGGTGAAATGAAAGAGAACAGAAAATTTTAAGTTCAATGAAAAATATAAATATTTTTTTTTTTAATAATACATGGTGTTTTTGTTTTTTTAAGTAGAAAAAGAAAAAAAAATACAAGGAGATGATTCATTTGTTTATAACAAATTGTTTATTGAATAAACAATGAAAATTCAAATAATAATCGTTTTTTCTTCAATATCGAAGACCAAGATGAATAATGATTTGAAAAAAAATTATTTTCTTAATTTTCATAACAAGTGGTGGGAAAAATTGTTATTTAACAAATGCGTTTTTAAGCAATACATTTTTTTTTAAAAACGGTTTTTTTTTGAAAAATCATAATTATCATCAAAGATATTGTTATAAAATTTTTTTTTTAATTTCTCATAAACAACGCATTTGTTTATAACAATTTTTCAAACAATGGGAAATAAAAATTTATCAAATTTTTTTTTAAGTAGCTTCTGATCATAAGAAAACGGATCAATAATAATATTATGAAAAAAAAGTTTTTTTCAATGTTTAATGAAGCTTTATAATTTTTCGCCTTAGTAAATTGTTAATGACAAAACGAAAATTACCAATTTTTCAATTTTTCCAACGGTTATCTATTCTTAGACCTTTGAATAATAGCTCCACGAAAGGAAAACATTCTCATATTAATAGTTTAACAATTATCGCACTTGCAATGTTAATGTTCGTGCCACAAAAAATTGTGAATTAACTAATGGATAACTTATTGAAAAATCGCGATAAAAATTTTTGGACTACGGATTATTGTTCATTGATCTATCCTGCAGGCAAACTTTTTCTCAGGAAATTTCTTCCTCTTTATGCATCTTTATTCATATTTGAATTATCTTGTACAGTTTCTGAGATATTGGCGAAAAACCAAACCACCTTTTTTTCACTTAATTGTTTATAACTATTGCAATTTTTGCGAGCGGCCTTAGCATTTCCTCAAAAAATATATACATACCATTCCGAATGGAATGACACCTCAATTATAATTTTCGGAGAATGCGAAAACATTTTGACCTAAAAAGCACTTGTTAACCAGACTATTGAGCTCGGTTCGGCAAGGTCTGAAATTTGGTTGGCAACTTTTAAAATCAAATGTTACTAGTTTAATTGATATTTAACGCATTTCATTGGGAATTTCAACTTTGTTATGTTGTATATACAAAATTACCAGAAATTTCGTCATGATATTCTTAACGTAAACATTCTATAGTAAAATTTATTGTAGATATTGATTTACTCATTATTCTTGGTTTTTGCGATAGATTCGTGAGAAGCTCTCGAACAATACGTCGAGTGAAAGGGGAATTTTTGGTCGCGGAAAAAATCGTGAAAGGCGTTGTCCAAGCCGGAACCACATAAAATAAATTTCCCATCCAGACAAAAACGTGTTTATTAACCCCTTACAAAAACCCATTATGTTTTCGACAAATTGTTCCTGAGAGGCGCGAACATGGACTGTCTCGGCCGGATATCCTCGAATTTGACGTGTTTCTCGAGCTCGTTGATCTTGGCCTGACTCTCCAAGATCTTCGCCTTCAGTTTCGCCACCTCCTGTATGTTCCCCTTCTCCTTGTTGTCGATCTCCACGTTGGCCTCGGCAATCTTCGACTCCGAGTGGATTTTCAAGCTCTCGTACTTCGTTTCGAGGAGTTCGATGACGGTTCGGTACTCGTCCAATTCGCTTTTGAGGACGTCCTGGTTCTCTTTCAGGCTCTGGATGACGATCTTGGCTTTGCCGAACTTGTCCAGGAGCTCGTTGTAGGAGGCTTCGAGGTTCTCCATGTAGGTTTCCAGAATGGCGGTTTTGTTCAGCAGGTCTTGGCGCTCGGTCCAGACTTTCTTGAGGAAGTCGTCGTAGCTTAACATGATTGCCTAAAAAAAATTACAGTTTTCTCGCTTTCGTCTTTCATTTAATAATATTTCTCAGTTGTGCCGACCACCGAGAAGATTACAATTTGCCAAGCAACGATAGGTGGAAGAGCTTGTCGAGAAAATGACCAAAGATGGCGTTCCGGAGGTACTAGTTTCCAAAAAGGATGGATCCACAAGATTCTGTGTAGATTATAGGAAACTAAATGATGTCACGAAGAAGGACAGCTACCCATTACACTGACCACATTAGCAGGCTTGCAATGGTTCTCAACGCTAGACCTGAAGAGCGGATACTGGCAAATGGGCATACATGAAGACGACAAGGAAAATACTGCGTTTACTACTGGTAACGAAAGTTCTGTGAGGACATAGAACAAACCTCAGAAAGAGCAAGACTCCACCGCATCCTTTCCAAAGACCTCATCAATCCATTGGGGACTCTCAAAAAACCCAACGGAAATCACACCAACACTGGGAAGGAAACTATAGAACTTTTGCTCCATACACACTTTCCAGGATCCACTGTCACCACAAACCAAAACCCCAGATATGAAATCCCTGCAAACCTTCATTTGAGGGCAAAAAGGATAGACTGGGAAGTGGCTAAACGAACGGTAACTCATTCAAAAGTAGTGTGGGCAATAAACTCCTTCAAGCCTTACAAGTCTCCGGGCCCAGATGGGGTATTTCCCATACTACTTCAGAGCGGAGTTGAATATCTAGCACCAGAACTGTGCAGACTGTACAGGCTGAGCCTAGCATTGGGGTGGCTACCTCAAACCTGGAAAACTGTAAACGTGGTCTTCATTCCAAAACCTGGACGGGACTCATATGACCAGGCAAAGGCATACAGACCAATAAGCCTATCGTCATTTCTTCTGAAAGGCTCAGAAAAACTGATAGATAGAGACATAAGGGAAACCGCTCTTGTAGAACGGCCTTTACATCAAAACCAACATGCCTATCTAACAGGAAAATCATGCGAGACAGCACTTCATCAGCTTGTTTCAAGGCTTGAAGAGTCTCTAGCAAACAAAGAAATTGCACTATGCACTTTTCTAGACATCGAAGGAGCCTTCGACAACACCTCCTTTGAAAGTATGGTCTCTGCGGCCACTCGAACAGGCAATGGCGAAACCACCTGCAGGTGGATACACTCAATTCTTCACAATAGACTGGTCCAAGCCAACATGTTCGAGGAAACAGAGCAGGTTGAAATTTCCAGAGGTACCCCACAGGGGGGCATACTTCTGTGGGACATGGTTATAGATGAACTGCTCATTTCTCTGAATAACCAAGGGTATTACTCTTAAGGGTATGCAGATGACTTGGTCATCGTCATCAAAGGAAATAATACTCGAACAACCTCAGAGCTAATGCAAAATGCACTGAGGACAGTAGAGGAATGGTGTAACAGAGAGAGCCTAAGGGCAAATCCGAACAAAACAACACTAATTCCCTTCACCCGGAGAAGAAACATGGGAGATCTCATACCTCCCAGACTATTCGGTGAAACATTACAAGTAGTAGAGCAGGTGAATATCTAGGGCTGATTCTTGACAAGAAACTAACCTGGAACCATCATCTTCAACATGTATCCAATAAAAGCAAGATAACCTTCATGATGTGCAGGAGAGCTTTTGGAAAAACCTGGGGGCTCAAACCGAAAGCCATGCACTGGCCTTACACAGCGGTAATTAGACCAAGAGTAACTTATGGCTCACTCTTATGGTGGCCAAAAACAAATCAAAGACAGGCAGAAACTAACCTTGGGAAAATCCAGAGGCTTGCCTGTCTCTGTATCACGGGTGCAATGAATAGCACTCCAACAGCTGCAATGGGAATCATCCTAAACCTCGAACCCCTTGACTTACATGTCATTGGAGAGGCCAGGATGAGTGCATACAGACTGAAACAAACAAAAAACTGGAGAATCCGAACAACTGGACATACCAGAATCACTCATGTAATCAACATCGAAGAACTCGAAATGATTTCAGAATACATGCAACCCCTATACTCATTCGAAAAACCATTCGAAACCCGAATTGACGGATCTGGATGGGCCCCGAGTATAGAATCACAATCAACTGCGGACATAGTCTGGTATTCAGATGGTTCAAAGACAGTTGAAGGAACGGGAGCAGGAATACATGGAATAAGGCCAAGAAGGGATTACATAATACCACTTGGCTAATGCTCCACGATATTCCAAGCTGAAACACATGCTATTATGGTATGCATTCAGAAGAATCTAGAAAGTGGTTATAGGAAAAAGCACATCTACATTCTATCTGACTGTCAAAGTGCTATCAAAGCACTCAACTCTATACAGATAAAGTCTAAACTGGTCTGGGACTGCCTCCAGAACCTCATCGAGCTGGCAACACACAACAAGGTCACCTTGATGTGGGTGCCAGGTCACAGAGGCATTGAAGGCAACGTAAAAGCGGACCAGCTAGCTAGACAAGCATCTGAAATGCTATTCACAGGGCCAGAACCTGTACATGAGATTAGCAAAAACCGATGCAGGACCCTGATCGACGAGTGGATAAAAAGAAGACACCAACAATATTGGGATCAAACTGTCGGGCAAATTCACAGCAAAGTCATGGTGGGGCATCCAAACCGGACCCTGACGGCTGACCTTCTGAACCTAAACAGAACGAAGGCACGTATAATAATAGGTCTGGACACTGCGGCCTAAGAAAACACCTAAACACCATGGGAGTACGCAGGGAAACCGTGGAGGCTATGTGATGAGGAGGAGGAAACAGCTTCTCATATTATCTTCGACTGTGACGCCCTTAGTAGTAGGCGACACAGAACCTTTGGAGAGATCAGCCCGGAAACAGGCATGAATCCGAAGAACCTTATCAACAGGCTACTAAACCTAATTAAAGGCACAAACCTATTTGAATGAGGAACCACTGACGACAGAATGATACAATAGACCCTAGCTGGTCGCAGTGTCAAGGGAAGCTAAGTGCCAACCCTGTCTCTGGCTCGTCAGCTTTCAACCAACCAACCAACCAACTGGTAACGGACTGTATCAGTTCACCGTTTTGCCTTTTGGTCTCTGTAATTCTCCGGCGACCTTCGAGAGATTGATGGAGCTGATATAGCTTGGAAAACTTGCCTGGTGTATCTGTATGATGTCATGGTTGTGGGAAGGTTTCGGACGTTTAAGGATTGCCAACCTCAAGCTGAGTCTTCAGAAGTGTTCCCTATTCCAGAAACGAGTGGATTTCTTGGGCCACACAGTCTCGGCAGAAGGGATTCGAAGGAGACCAAAAGATAAGCACGAAGTGAGGAGCTTCCTGAGTACCTATTACCGTCGTTTTGTGGAAGGATTTGCAGACATCGCAGCTCCACTACATAAGTTGACAGGAGATTGAGTCAAATTCCATTGGCTTTCGCAAGATGAAGGCAGCGCTTTGTTCCAGTCTAATCTTAGCATACCCACAGCAAAAAGGCCTGTTTATACTAGACACAGATGTGATCAACACCGGAATTGGAGCTGTGTTATCGCAGGTACAAGATGGTCGGGAAAAAGTCTTCGAATACTTCAGCAGGGTGATGTCTAAGCCCGAGAGAAATTAACGTGTCACCAGGAAAGAACTCTTAGGGGTAGTCAGGGCAGCAGATCACTTCCACAAATACCTATATGATAGGGAATTTCTCTTCAGGACTGACCACGCAGTCCTGAAATGCCTACTGGAGATGAAAAATCCAGAAGGTCAGGTAGCTAGATGGATAGAAAAGCTGAACCAGAACCATTTGAAAATCAAACATCGCCCAGGGCGACTACATAGTAATGCGGATGCCTTATCTAGAAGACCGGGTCAAGAAGCCTGTAAGCACTGCCAGCGTATTGAATGTCACCACGAAGGAGTCACAGATATTAGACGCACGAGACTGTTAACTTAAGACCAATGGACCACCATCCGTTAACGATGATGCTATGGAACATTCCCGATCGCCACTATTCCAGAACTTTCCGCCGTCCTATACAGTGCTTCTCAAAAGTCCCCTCCCTCCCTCTTATTTTTGGAACGATCATACATGAACAAGTGAAATTTGGAAACTGAATATTAAAGGTTGTAAACTTCCCTACTAGTGATGATAAATGACGAAATCGTCAAATATGACGTCATAAGGCCATTGTGACCAATAATTTTAAATGGAACCCTACGTCAAGCGACACCTCTTTTGAAAGGTATCGAAAAAACCTACTCAATGATACTAATTTTGTTTGTGATTATGGCAGTTTTGGCAACTCGCTTTTAAAAAACGCAAAGCTGTGATGAATTAAATCAGTTGATACTAAAATTCAAAATTCAAGCTCCGCCTCTGGATAGTTGTCAAATAAGCTGACGTTTTTGTTAGTCTTCCTAATTCGACGTTTTTGTAATTGTCCAAGTTTTTGTACATTTGATGATTTGTGTATTGTTGATCGAACGTTTAACTGTTTCAGCAGCTTTTGGTACTTTTAATATTTATATTTTAATAATCTGGTGAACTGTTGTGAGCCGAACGTTTGAGTGCTTCAAGAAGCGAAATGGTACGTGCTTCAGCTGATGAAGTAGCAGCGATCCTAATTCTTGGTGAAACTGGACAAAATATTCATGCAGCAGAACGCATTTTCAATGAGAGGTTTCCCAATCACCCCGTTTTGGGGACTTATTCAAGGGAGCTTCTTCGTGAGTTTGAAACAACGGATAGTATTAATGATGCGAAACGATCTGGCAGACCACAAATTTCTGATGAGAAAAAAATTGATATACTGGCAGAAGTAATAGTTAATCCTACTTCTCCAACAACTCGCGTTGCAGCTATTTGTGAAGTCAGTCGAAGTACAGTACACAGAGTGTTGAAAAAAAACAAATTTCATCCATACAAATTAAAAATGGTTCATCAACTCTCAGACGACGACCCAGACTGAAGACTAGAATTTTGTGAAAATATGGAAACTAAAATTAACCAACAGCCAGACTATGTCAAAACAAGTTGTTTTAGTGACGAAAGTACTTTCTATCTAAATGGAAATGTAAATACACATAATGTGAGGTATTGGAGTGACGCAAATCCTCACCTGTTTCGTGAAACACATACCCAATTTCCCCAGAAGCTGAATGTTTGGGCAGGTATCCTGGGGAACCACATCGTTGGGCCTTTTTTTTAATACTAATTAAACTGGTGAGGTTAATCTGGAGCTGTTGCAAAACGCAATAGAACCGTTAATCCTTGAAATTTTGGGAGATAATCCAAATGAATTCGGCAATTTGGAAATAACATTCCAACAGGATGGTGCTCCTCCACGCTATTATGGTGCAGTAAGACGGTATTTGGATGAGGAGTATAGTGGTAGATGGATTGGACGACGAGGTTCAACGGAATGGCCCCCTCGATCACCGGACCTCACACCTTTTTTCTGTGGGTGTACCTCAAATCGAAGGTTTACGCCACGGAACCTGACAATATTGACCTTTTCAAACAACGTATTGTTGCAGAATGTGAGGCTGTTTCCGTAGACACATTTGCAAAGGTACGAGAAGAGTTTAAAAATAGGATATTTCACTGTCAGGAAGTAAATGGAGGTCACTTCGAGCAATTTCTTTGAGTAGATACTGATTCTTAAATCTGTAATTAATATCATACTGAATAGAATTCAAATTTTCATGTTTACTAATGAGCCATTAAAACTGCCATAAACACAAACAAAATTAGTATCATTGAATATGTTTTTTCGATACCTTTTAAAAGAGGTGTCGCTTGCTGTAGGGGTTCCATTTAAAATCATTGGTCACAATGGCCTTGTGACGTCATCTTTGACGATTTCGTCATCTATCATCACTAGTAGGGAAGTTTACAACCTTTAATATTCAGTTTCCAAATTTCACTTGTTTATGTATAATCGTTCCAAAAATAAGAGGGGGGGGGACTTTTGAGAAGCACTGTATATAGCGGATCATATATGTCAGAGAGTCAGTCAGAAGTCGGCAGTCAGTCAGAAGAGAGTCCTGGGAATATTGTTGAGCATTGTAATTGTGAACAAGTATTATTGTTCAAATATACTATTGAGTTGTGTTTCAAAGGTAATAAAACAGATTGAATTTATCGGATGATTTTTTGAAAACACCAGTTTCATAACTATTTTGGGCGTATTGATATTGGAAATGACGCACTGACATTTAATAATATACAGGGTGTGATCTAACCTCATGCACACCCGTCAGTGAAGGATAGTAGAGGAGCATTCTTAAAATTCTTTCAGATTTATTTCTATCGATAGTTTATTGTTATTGTCAATATATCACGAGTATGCTATACAAACCAACCTGAAAACCGTGCTCATCCAAACTACCGCCCTTCATTCTCGCTTCTAACGCCTCGTTTTTCAGCTTCAGTTCCGTCAACTCCTTCTCGAGTTCCTTTATTTTCGCCCTGTTGTTCTTGATGAGCACGTCTTTCTCTTGGACGACCTCTTTGTACTGGCCTAGATCGCCGCTTTTCGACGACAACAGTTGCTTCGAAACGGGCTCTTGCATTCTAAAAATCTAGACAAAAACAAGGAATAGTTGATTTTCTAGTAAAACTGGTGTTTTTTGACTCCATATCTGATTTCAACGAAATTTTTGGTACTAACGTATTTTGCCCTTCTAAACTCAAATCTGGAATGAAAACTCTCGAATACTTAGGGCCTTTCAGAGGTCCAACGTAGGTCGATTTTTTAAATCTAATCATAAATAAACACCACCAAAATGCCCCTTTCTTTATTTTAGCACAATCTAGACACCCTATTTCAAAAATTTCACATGAAATTCACCCTGAAAATATTTAAATTTGTTGAAAAATCACCCTTCTCCCAACTCCGCACAAGAAAACAACTTTGACGTAATTCCTACAGAAAATTAGTGACATTCTTATTTCTCATATTGGCAGCACACAAAAGTTGGTAGATAGATTTATTTATTTAACAACGTATACAATTACAATTGTTTGCTGCCAGTCAGAAGAAAAAGAAGAACAGAAGAAAGAAATGAAGATTTTTGGCTGAAAATGAAGAAATGAAGATTTTTGGCTAAGAAAAAAATATCTAAAAGTCACAAAAAAATATAGTCGGCAAGTATATTTTCCGACAGAATTTAAATACAAACTAAAATAAATTATAAGAACAATCACATGGTAAAAAAACGAATTCACAATAAAATCAAATTTTTAGAACATATACAGGGTGTTTCATAATCGAATGCTGATCCTAAAGGGCGATAATCCTTGGGAAAAAATTCTTCGTAAGAACATAGGTCTGCAACCGCTTTATTTGAGATACAGGATGTTGAAATTTAACAAAAAAAAATCAGTTATTCCCCAATATCTCTGAAACCTCTTTGGCTTTTTCTTTCAATTTTGTTACATGCAAAGTACGCATAAAAATACATTGTTCCATGATTAAGGATTTCTCAATATACGCCACTGTCTTTTTTCCAAATGAATATTATTTTTGTAATTTTCCTCTATCTTCTCATAAAAATGGTCTGTGTCTCTTTTTCGTCCGGCAAACGATTTTTGAGTTAGAAAATAAAATGCATTCATTTGCTTGCCACTGATGAAAATTAAGTACTTTGCATGTACCAAAATTGAAAGAAAAAGCCAAAGAGGTTTCAGAGATATTGGGAAAAAACTGATTTTTTTTTTTATTTCAACATCCTGTTTCTAAAAAATAAACGGTTGCGGACCTATGTCCATTAGAAGAATTTTTCTCAAAATTATGAAACACCCTCGCTCGATAACTTTTTTTAGATTTGTATTCGAAATAAAACGGTTCCATGTAAAGTCCGAGATTTTTCACGCTTTTGTAAAGGGACAACTGAGTTTTTCGAATAATAAGCTGTTAATCAATGATAATAGGCGACTTCAGTTCAATGCCGAAAATAATTAGGGATGACTTGAACGGATTGACTATGAGATTATGTTATCCGCCAGAGATTTCAGCTCTTCGTTCAACACTCTGTGGCGCTTTTAATCTTATATTGGGAATTAGATTTGTTTATTATCAGCATGAACATAAACCATACTGTGCTTGGTGCTACTGAAGAGATCAGCAGTATATAAAAGGAATGAAATTGTCCCCAAAATAGACCCCTGTGGAACCCTGCTCATAACTTTTCATTCTTTGAGATCTATTTTGGGTGGAAAGTGAAATAATACAAAGTTTTGTCTTTGAGACCATAATATTTCAGTTAAAAGTTTTTACTTCCATCGTCAGCACGAATATAAAGAGTTTAACGATTGAGTGGAAGAGCAAGTTTCGTGAGTGTTCTATTCAGATTGAACTTCGCCTTTTATTTTCAGTCAACATATATATATATATATATATATATATATATATATATATATATATATATATATTATCGCAACCATTGTAGAAGTTTTTTATAATCCTTTCGATTGAAAGTAATAAAGACGTTTATTATTATTATTATTATTGGTCATCAAAAATGAAATAACAAACAAATGAACAAGGGACAATATATATACCTGGACTGAAAACATTCTGAATAAACATAACATTTCAACAAGTTTCAAATCATGTAATGGTTTAAAAAAATTGTACACCCCACTAAAGAGCCAATACCCCATAATGATAAGGTCCAATCTGGTATATGGTATCCCATGTGATGATTGTGACAAAGTTTACATCGGAATGACCTCACAACTGTTATGTAACAGAATCAATGGACACAAGTACGCACACCTAACCTAACTTTCAACTTACAGATGTATCCAAATTTAGAATTTTATTTTCAGATGTACGTATATTTTTTTAAGAATACATTTTACTGAAGATGCCCCCAAACGGGGGCGAAACGTTTCAAATATTGTAAATTATATTATATGTCTACAAACGAATCGAAAATCCCAAGAAAATTCTAGAAATATTACAATTATCAAGATTTAAGAACCCATTTAACCCAATATAAATATATATATATATATATATATATATATATATATATGTTTATATATATACAGTGCTTCTCAAAATTCCCCCCCCCTCTTATTTTTGGAACGATTATACATAAACAAGTGAAATTTGGAAACTGAATATTAAAGGTTGTAAACTTCCCTACTAGTGATGATAGATGACGAAATCGTCATAGATGACGTCACAAGACCATTGTGACCAATAATTTTGAATGGAACTAACTCTACGGCAAGCGACACCTCTTTTAAAAGGTATCGAAAAACCCTATTAAATTATACTAATTTTGTTTGTGTTTATGGCAGTTTTGGCAACTCGCTTTTAAAAAACGCAAAGTTGCGATGAATTAAATCAGTTAATACTAAAATTCAGAATTCAAGCTCCGCCTCTGGATAGTTGTCAAATAAGCTGACGTTTTTGTTAGTCTCCCTAATTCGACGTTTTTGTAATTGTCCAAGTTTTTGTACATTTATTAATTTGTGTATTGTTGATCGAACGTTTAACTGTTTAAGCCGATTTTGGTACTTTTAATATATTTGTACATTCTAATAATTTGTTAAACTGTTGTGAGCCGAACGTTTAAGTGCTTCAAGGAGCGAAATGGTACGTGCTTTAGGTGATAAAGTAGCAGCGAGAGGTTTCCCGATCGCCCCGTTTCGAGGACTTATTTGAGGGAGCTTCTTCGTAAGTTTGAAACAACGGGTAGTATTAATGATGCGAAACGATCTGGCAGACCACAAATTTCTGATGAGAAAAAAATGGATATACTGGCAGAAGTATTAGTTAATCCCACTTCTTCAATAACTCACGGTGCATCTACCTGTGAAGTCAGTCGAAGTACAGTACACAGGGTGTTGAAAAAAAACAAATGTTATCCATACAAATTGAAAATGGTTCATCACCTCTCAGACGACAACTCAGACCGAAGACTAGAATTTTGTGAAAATATGGAAACTAAAATTAACCAACAGCCAGACTATGTCAAAACAATTTGTTTCAGTGACGAAAGTACTTTCTATCTAAATGGAAATGTAAATACACAGAATGTTAGGTATTGGAGTGACGCAAATCCTCACCTGTTTCGTGAAACACATACCCAATTTCCCCCGAAGGTGAATGTTTGGGCAGGTATCCTGGGAAACCACATCGTTGGGCCTCTTTTTTACATACTAATTTAACTGGTGAGGTTTATCTGGAGCTGTTGCAAAACGCAATAGAACCGTTAATCCTTGAAATTTTGGAAGATAGTCCAGATGAATTCGGCAATTTGGAAATAACATTCCAACAGGATGGTGCTCCTCCACACTATTACGGTGCAGTAAGACGGTAGTTGGATGAGGAGTATCGTGGTTGATGGATTGGACGACGAGGTTCAACGGAATGGCCAGCTCGATCACCAGACCTCACACCTTTGGATTTTTTTCGGTGGGGGTACCTTAAATCGAAGGTTTACGCCACTGAACCTGACAATATTGACGTTTTAAAACAACGTATTGTTGCAGAATGTGAGGCTGTTTCGGCAGACACATTTGCAAAAGTACGGGAACAGTTTAAAAATAGGATATTTCACTGTCAGGAAGTGAATGGAAGTCACTTCGAGCAATTCCTTCAAGTAGATACTGATTCTTAAATCTGTAGTTAATATCATACTGAATGGAATTTAAATTTTAATGTTTACTAATGAGCCATTAATTAAACACAAACAAAATTAGTATCATTGAATAGGTTTTTTCGATACCTTTTAAAAGAGGTGTCGCTTGCCGTAGGGTTCCATTTAAATTTATTGGTCACAATGGCCTTGTGACGTCATTTTTGACGATTTCGTCATCTATCATTACTAGTAGGGAAGTTTACAACCTTCACATGTTTATGTATAATCCAAATTTCACTTGTTTATGTATAATCTTTCCAAAAATAAGAGGGGAGAAGGGGACTTTTGAGAAGCACTGTATATATATATATACACATCTACAGGGTGACAATCGACTTGATTTTCAAAGTCTTGAAACGTTGAAGAAATAGTCATAGCTCCTTTAGCTCATGTTCTATCGTCGAAGGACAATTTTTCGAACATTTTCGTCAGTTTTTAATTTTCAAACACAATTTTAAGTAGGGAGATAATTTTGGAAAACGGTATTTTTTCGTACAGAAACACGTGATTAAGGATGAGTGTGATGATTCAGTAAAAAGAAGGGCGAATATTGAGCGATTCCAGTGGCCAAAAATAGCAATTACACAGTTTTGGACTGTATCTTGAACAGTATTCGAGAGTGCCCCTTTTAGACATCAGATTCGTGTTCAGGAGGCTGTTTAAAATCGTGCTGGTCAAATAATCAGATATCTACCACCCCCAAATGCAAACAAATGATCTCGATAAACCTAAATATAGTTCTGTATTATTCATTAGGTTTGTTTTGGTTCGAAGTCAGGACGATTCCGAATCGGTTCTAAAGAGTAGAACAAACGTAGCGTGAAAGATTTTGCCCGGGACCGTTTTCAATAAACGACTGTGTGACCACTGCGAACCAAAATAAGCCTATTACTTCCATACATTACGCAGGATACAAACTAGTGTACTTTGCATATTCGCGGAAATGCCGACACCATGCAAAACATGCGGTAATGATCCAATTTCACAGAACTAGGTGATCACAATGTAGACAAAGACTACTATAATCGCACTACTCACTAATCTCAACAATTCAGTAACAATTTCAAACAGAGTACTCACCCTCAGAATATCCATTTTCTCCAAAAACTCGTACATCCAAATTAAAGGCGTTTAAATTTTGACAAAACGATTCTGACATTACTCTTTGTTGCAGTTGATCGTATACAGGGGATTCTTCGATGTCAACGTCGAATTTGTTGGAATCGAAAACGTCGTCGTGGCGGGATCTTTGGCGGCAGGTCAAAATCTGTCGAGGAGGTTCACGTCGAATATGCGAGTTTTCAACGTGAGGTGAGAGGATGAAAAATATAAATGCCATACAATTTTTCGATGATTTTGCGGGACACCTTAAAAAATCAAAATGGTTGTTGTGAGCACGCTATTTCTTATTTTTCAGTTTGCCGGAACCAGAAGACTTTTCCGTCATCGTCACGGCCTATCTGTCGGCCATCTTGAAGACTCGCTTTCAACACTTACCCAAAGCTAAAGTCGTCAAGATGTCGGTTACAATGATCAACATTTTCGATAAGGTGAGTGCAGAGAGAAATTGGGATGAACTGAATGAACTGTAGTCGGTTAATCTATACGGTGTGTTTCTGAATAACATGCTAATATTTCAGGAGGTTAACATTGGGAGAAAAAACTTTATATGAACATATGCCCTAAAGGTCTTAACTTATGAACTACATGGTGCTAACGTATTGAGAAAAAATTCATTTTGGTAAAAGTGGCGGAAAAAGTATTTTTGGGAATTGTGGGCCTTTAAAGTTAAAAAAAAATCCCATGGAAACGTCACTATATATAGACGATCCTGGAGACTCTTGTTTTATTTTCCAGCAACACAATAACCGGCCACTATGTCACTCAATTATCAAATTTTTCTTCTTAAAACGCGTTGATATAAACACCATTATACTTTCTAGCTGTGAAAAAAGTTTTCATGCACTTCAAACTAGCCCGAACGTCAATTTCATTACTTTTGGCTCCATCTATATAACTTTCAACGAAAACGAATCAAATACTAGTAACTATGACTTCCGTGGAGCTCTGTTAGTTACAGTGTTGCCATTTGGCATTGACCAAACTAAGTATAGTATATTTCACCAAAAGGGCAGGAAGTTAAAATTTCCTGGGCGATTTATATAACTCTGCGATCCTACTTGATGCTTTCCGGTGGGGTCTACTTTAGCTTTTGGTTTCGACTCTGGCCCGTTTGAATTTTCTTCCCCTATAGAATATTAATAATTAGGGTACTATTTACAATTATATAACGAGTTTGTACGTTGTCTTGGCTCTGGAAAAGTGTCCAAATAATCCTTGTTATCTTCATCACTGAATAACTTCGGCTGACAGCCTCTCTTCCATAAGCTGAAGAAGCTCTTCATCGGTTATTTGTCTAGGCCTGTGATTATAAAATATTTAGTGGAAAAAAATGAGATTAAGTTCACCTGTGTTCAGAAATCTCTCTCTATTCTTGTTGGTCAATTATAAGTACCTTATTTCAGAGAAATATCAGCCAAAAACGTATACTTTTTTTTGGCAATGGTCTTTATCAATTTATAAAATAGCGCTATTTTACTTCAACAGAAAATAAAATCCACGCCATTTGACAATCTGATCATATAGAAAATGAATCTGCAATACAATATTCTACCGGCTGATCTATTTTTAGCTCCACCTAAAAACTGTATTTTTTTGTAGCTATACTACTGAATCATAGATGGCAGCACACGATTTCCAGTAAAATAGACATCCGTTATGTGTGCCTGTTTTCAGTTATCTCTCTGTTGACGCTTATTAGTACCATTGTATATAGACTATACAGGGTGAGTCAGAAGTACTTTGACAAACTTCAGGAGGTGATTCCTTACAATATTCTAACATGAATTGTCCAAATAAACATATGTCCGGAAACGGTTCGTTTCCAAGATACAGGGTGTTTTAATGTTTTTTTTTTTTTCAATAACTTTCGAAATACTGACCTTAATTGAACGAAAATTGGTATTGAGAGGTTTCTTGAGGTGTCGAATTCGAACCTGATGTTATCATTGCTCTTACTACACGTCTATCGGCAAGTACAAAAATGTGAAAAGCATCAAATTATAGATAGGTATTAACTCTACGAGATATCTGATGCGAATTTGAAAGAGACCACAGGCCGTCCTGATGATTGGGAAACCATAAAACAGGCTGTAGATGGATGGTGATCTCTCTTGGATTCGTAACAAATTTCTCTTATTCTCTATATATAAATATGTATATATATTGTTATGTTATGTTATGCCAGTTGTAAATTTTAAAAGACTAAAAACCCACAAAAAGAATAATTACTAGATGGTTAATGGTTTCAAGAGTTTGTTTGTGAATAACTTTTGGAATTCTATGTATATTGTGAGCCTAGGTAGAATATGGATAGATAAAAATGTCAAAATACTATAAAACAAACAATTTCATACACTGTCAAAATTATTATAACCCATAATTGCTCAAAAGACAACAAAAAGTCTAAATTTACAAAATTTTCATGAATAAAAAGGAATCAACACATTTATGAATTTGAAACATACAGTATATGAAATTGTAGCTGACTAAAAGTAGCCAATGATAGAACAGCAAACGTCTTTATGAAAATAGCCAATCAGGGAATAGATGGTCAGGTGTAAAATTGGAAATTGTGGGAGAATAGCAATGAGATGGTATCAGAAGCAATTATTTTTGAAATTTGTAAATAATGATAAGAGTGGAAAAATAATTGTATATATAAATTATGCAATATAAATATAAACAGTGAAAAGTGACAATTTAGTGCACCAATTCAAAAATTCAAATGAAAAAACAAGGAGAAAAAGATGTAGCTAGGCGATAGAAAAACAAAGCTTCGAGGAGATCGAAAATAAATTTCTAAGCGGATGCCACGCAAAATTTTTACTGAAAGAAAATTGGAATAATCCCATCATTTGGTAAACAAAACCAATATTACCTTAATGATAACATATCCACGGATCCAAATGCTGATTTCCGCATCTATATAGTTCCTGATTCATGATATTGCAGTCCTGACAGCGATTGGAGAGAGGAGACATCCTGTTTCATGGTATAATTAGAACACCAACAGTTCCAACCAGGTATAAAACTTTGATAGTGCTCTTCCGGTCCTGAACTATTTCACCAATAACGAATTTCACATTCGAAGAACTTTATGTCACTCTATTTTGAACAATAACAGAAAACTTCACCCTCACAGAAAAAGTGAGGTTCTGTTTATCTATCCATGATCTGATTTATTATTATCCGTGAATATTTGTTTGATTCACCCTAGTATAAGTTATTTCTCGTAGGCCAGGTATTATTGAGTCTTCCTGAATAAAGGAGATAATTGCTTTATGATATGTTGTTGTTTGTTTCCTCACAATGATCAATAACATACCAAAGACCATTCAATAAACTGAAGTTAGCCAGCAGTGGCAAGTGGCTCTATTGCTTTGAACCGGCCACCTTGAGATAAGGGCGTACCAACTGTAGTTTAGCCGTGGTGAGGAAAATAATAATTGTTGGTAGCGTGACGAGAGAACAGTGACGTTCGCTGGTAATTATTATTACAGCATACAATACAGGGGCAGAAATATCTATTTATATCATATCAATTAGGCTCACAAAGAATAACCAAAAATAATTAGCAATTTCAATATACAAAAACAATATATATATAATATTTCCAATTCATCAAAACATTACAATATATATATATATATATGACCACATACCATCGTAACTAGACCTGGTTTACGAAAATAAAAAATTATAACTTCAAATTAGCAAGTTGATAAAACTTGATTAGTGTAACGAATTTAAAAAAATTTCATTCAGAAATTTTGGAGAAAAATTAAATCTTAATATTTTTCGTACTTTGGATACCCTGTATCTCAGAGGGTATGCATTTTAGGACATACTTTGATAGCAACTTCTCACCTCGAAATGAGATGAGGAATCTGTAGTTGGAGTTTGTCGGTCTTATTCTGACTCACCCTGAATATATATATATATATATATATATATAAATGTTTTTCCCGAAAACTCTCGTCCGCGTAGAATTTCTTTTTTTCTATGTTTTCCTTTATGTTGTTCCATCTAGATTATGCTTTTCACTCCTTCCGCTTCCTGTTGTCCCGTTATCCCGTTTTCCTGTTATCCCGTTTTTTCTTTATCCCGTTATCCCCTTATCCTGTCATCCCATTATCCCGTTTTTTTGTTATCCCGTTATTCCCGTTATCCCATTTTCCTGTTCCGTTTTTCCGTTATTTCTTATCCTGTCATCCCGTTATCCCGTTTTTTCGTTATCCCGTTATTCCCGTTTTCCTGTTATCCCTTTTTTCTTATCCCCTTATCCTGTCATCCCTTTCCCGTTTTTTCGTTATCCCGTTATTCCCGTTTTCCTGTTATCCCGTTTTTTCTTATCCCTTATCCTGTCATCCCTTATCCCGTTTTTTGTTATCCCGTTATTCCCGTTATCCTGTTATCCCGTTTTTTCTTCATCCCGTTATCGTACTACAATTATTATATTCGATTGCCATCTTGCAACCCTATTGCGGATCTGTGGATAAAATAAAAAAATAAAAATCGCGATGGAAAAATAGGGGTTGATCGTAGAAGGGTGAAAATTTAGGGTTGTATGTATATTTGAATGCTGTATCATAAAAAAATAAAAACAACAAATTTTATCTAAAAAATAAAATAAAAAATTAAGGGGTGGACCGCCCTTAACATTTAAAAATAGTGATGGAAAAAAAATCCAGGAAAACGTTTTTTTTTACTATGCATCAATAAGATTATAATTGAACATGTTTATGAGTTCCGATCAATACATTTTCATCCTTGTCGTATTTAGACTAAAAACCCGGTTTTTTTTTTCTGTCAATCCTACCCCAAAACGACATTTTTACGAACTGCTTATATCTCAGAAACTGAACATACAAAATCATTTAAACTCACACTTTTTTCTGATGACCCATTCTACTATAGCATAATAAAATTTTAGCCAATTCGACCGGGAGCCAATTTTCCATATGTTCTTTAATCATTTTTCTTATTTAACGTATCTGCGCAAATTAATGCATTTCTACACTTCTACAAATTTTCAAATCGTGAAGTGAACAAAACCCAGAAATCCATGTTGAGAACCTGTACATGTGTTTTTAACCTCACTTCAAGTGCCACTTCATGAAGTAATTTTGTTAGTTCTTTCCATATTCTTCGTAAAGTATGATAAATACTAGTGAATAAACTGTAAAAGTTTTATTAAATAAATCAAGATTACAAAATTCAACAGAAAAAAATATAATATCACACTTATACTTCTGCGAAAAAAGATAAAAACATGGTTTCTTGACATATTTTTGGCTAACCTTCCACAGTCTGAAAATGAAAATATAATCAGGAAAATCTATACAAGTGTAGAAAGGGCAAACTAATTAAATTACCAAAAAACATGTCAAGAAACGTTGTTCCTCCACAAAAAACCACATTCATTCAATAGAAAAACATGGATTTTGACGGACAAATTTCACATATGTATTCGTGATGATTCTTTGATTGGTTGATCGACAGATCCGGCACCTTATTCTTCAAAAAATGGGCGAACAAAGAAGACGTATTGAATTGGTATTACAAAATGCTTCTCCATTGTAACCAACCCTAAAAATTTCCGGGAGTCGTCGAATATTAAAATTTTTGCTTGTGGCGATTCAGTGGCCTTGTTTTCAACTGGGAGAATTCTCATTACAAGATGCCCAAACATTTTCGAGACTGCCATCGTGATAAAGCCATAATACCACCAAATGTACCATATTTCAGGAGATCTTCTAGATATTTGATGTGGATCACAACTTTGAGGAAATATCATATAATCTTCCGGATGAACTTTTTCAAAATGAAATTTCAGAGAATTCAGTTTTCCTTTATAAATGCAATGGGGAACAGGGCATGACTGAAGGGGTTGAAATGAACACAACTCCTCATGCTCATATATGGGCCAAACACGTCCTGAGTATGAGCAACCCCAGTGACGCCAAACACAGGAATACATAATTTGATATAACGAATCTTTCAAATCCGGGCACAAGTGAGACATAGATTTGAATGAAATATTTGGCGATTCATTTTCGTAAAATTGTTTACAAAAGTTACAAACGAGATGATATCTTCTTGGTTTAACCTCTAAAAACGTAGGTGAATTTTCTATATCCGGCATGTAACAGTTGTAACAATATAACGTGAATTTTAATAATCCTTTATCACTTCCAACAAGCACCGATCCCAAAGTTGAGCTCACTTTTGGATGATTTTTCGAGTAATCCTTAGGAAGTGAAATATTTCTCGGAAGACCAATGATTTTTTTCAACTTCGTAGAACAATTTGTTTCAGCCAAAGAGTAAACATCAAGAATATCTATCTGCAGATGGAAATCAACACGTACAAAATTCCTTTCCAATTTCCTCATCTTTATTAAAAACTCCTCGTTATTCTCGGAACCGAAAAAATCGCAAATCTTCGTTTCAGTTTCGATCGATGTATCATCTATATATTGAACGGTGAATTTTTGTTTCATATTCCGGGCACTGTCTTGTCCCCCCAAGTAGATTATATTCAAACTGATGACGTCAAGTGTAGTGATTTTGCACTCGATGAAAAATATGTTGTCTCTGACTCTATACAAATACGTCTCTGTACACGGCACAGTCACATCCACTTTGAACGTTGCCGAGTTTAGAAAGTGGTCACTATGATTGTCTCTGAAGTGTTTGATCAACAAAAAACTTGGAACTTCCGTGGTTACCGGGCAGACAGGGCACATATAACTTCTACTGTTGCACATGGATTCGTGATCTGCAGCTTCAGCATAAGTGACAAGTTTTCTACACCCATCAAATCGGTTCACAACCCTGTTCAGCGATCAATCCATACTGGGAAATCGCTCCGCCGTCTCCATCTCGAGAACATCTTCCACATTTCGTTTTTCTGCCCCGATACACTTTCACCGGCTCTACCGACAAAATCTTGTCACAAAAGTCACACACCATGCTGTCTAATAGTTCGTCTGGTACTTGAAACATTTTGCTATAAAGTTTGAGAGACACTTTACTGTTCGAGTTCTACGGTACTATTGGCGCTGTTTACGTGAGTTCAACGGAAGTTACCCGATAGCAAAACAGATAAAAGCATAATGACGAGCTAAAAGTAGAAATGATTCATAATATACAATCAATATCAGGAGCGGTTGCATCCGTCATTTCAACAGGCACCATGTAGGATAAAAATGATCTTGGATTTTTATTAGGAATTCTTAATAATAGAGATATTTTCCAAAATAACCTAGATCAAACAATTAAATAAATTATTTTTTCCTTTTCAGTGCATTTGTATAAAAGCTTGTCCTAGTTTTTTTTTATAATTTTAATTCAATTCTTTTTAGTCATTTATGAAATAATAATAATAATTAATATTCATATCCATTTACCATAAAATCAATACAGATAGTGCTCGTCTAAAGTCCCTTTTCCCCCCTACTAATTTTTGAACCACCTGGTATATCGCAACAAAATTTGGAGGGCCCTAAATAGGAGACAAAAACCTACTTTTTCATGAAAAAATCACAGCTATAAGCTAAAAGTTTCAAAATGGCGGCTGAGCCATCTTCAATAACTCTTTTAAATATAACACCCTGTATATTATTCCATTTTCAAAATCTGCTCATAATTCTCAACAGTTTTCTCATAGACACTTCACTCTGAAATTCAATTGTTTTCGAAATATTAACGTTTGAAAAGTGACATTTTGGTCATTTCAAACCCAACCAAAAATACTAATGCTGCTTTCAATCAAGTTTGCATTGGAAAAAATCGTTGTTGGGGTAACATCTTGTTCACTGTCAAACTGAAATGCTAACTGTCAAATAGGAGAGTTAATCATCCTGATACGACCCCTGTCGGAGTTAAACTGAATTGTTAAGAGTAGGGTTGTTTATATTGCCGCCATATGACTGTTGTGTTATTTTCACGATTTGCTGTGTAAATACTATCTAATAACAAATTGGATTTTTTTTTATACCAAAGACAATGTCGAAAGTTCGTTCGCCGAGCCATATACAGTGCTTTTCTTTAATGTCCCCTTCCCCTTCCTCTTATTTTTTGAACGGGTCAACTCAAAAAATTGAAACTTGGGATAATGAAATTGATGAATACTATATTTTGGAGTGAAATTGACAGATAAAACTTTCAAGATGACGACTGGGCGAAATATGGGAAAAAAATTAAATTGAAAGAGGGGTCTTGTGACACATCCTTTTGAAGCTCCTGACGAATACTTCACAAACCTAGAATATTAAGTTAATATCTTCACCTACTACAAAATGGCGAAACATTCAATAATTACCTGCATACAAATACATTAATATCGATACATCTAGAAATATTTGTTTTTCTCTGCCATATGGCAATCCCAACAACCCGATAAGGTTTGATAGGTTATTTTTTCTTTAAACAAAAAATGACAAGAAATGTCAGTACGACAACGAACATCATTGTTCAATTAAAATATTTTCATTTAGTTTTCGGTTTTACTAGTAAATAGGTACCACGTGAACTATCTCTAAAATGGTCCGTTCTCGTCCATTGGAGGAAAAAATCGAAGCGATTTTTATTTACAGTGCGACGCGTAACTTTCACGAAACCGAAAGAATTTTTAATGATCGTTTCCCGAATCGTCCTATCTGTAGAAAATATTTAAGGGAACTTGTAACCAAATTTACAACTACCGGTAGTGTACAGAACAAGAAGCCCCCAGGTCATCCGTCCATTCCGGAAGAACAGCAAGTTCAAATAATTGGTGAGATGATAGTAAATCCTCTACAGTCTACTTCCTCCGTCGCGAATGTTTGTGAGGTGTGTCCTTCTACTGTGTGGAGACTTTTGGAGAGGAATGAGTATCATCCATACAAAATCAAAATGGTACACCAGTTAACTGAAGATGACCCTGATCGAAGAACAGAATTCTGCGAAATTATGACGGAAACCATTGCAAG
This sequence comes from Gonioctena quinquepunctata, assembly GCA_018342105.1. Taxonomy (NCBI): domain Eukaryota; kingdom Metazoa; phylum Arthropoda; class Insecta; order Coleoptera; family Chrysomelidae; genus Gonioctena; species Gonioctena quinquepunctata. The sequence continues at coordinate 172,328 of JAFIRS010001794.1, read as the reverse complement.
GCATCCTACCTATCTCCACAATATTTGTTTCAGTGACGAATCTACATTTTATCTCAACGGCAAGGTTCACAGACAAAATTGCCGTTATTGGAGTGACACCAACTCTCACATTTTCCGGGAAACTCATACTCAATATCCAGAAAAAATTAACGTCTGGGCAGAAATATTGGGAAACCATACTGTAGGACTTCTATTTGAATTTGAATATGCTGGAAAATACTGTTGACCCTCTAATCACAGAAATCGTCGAAGCGAATCCTAATGAATTCGATATGGATATTGTATTCCGACAAGATGGAGCACCACCACATTACTACGGACAAGTAAGAAACTATTTGGATAATATTTTCCCCGGTCGTTGGATTGGCCGTCTAGGTCCTACGGAATGGCCAGCCCGCTCGCCAGATTTGACACCTGTATACTTTTTTTTATGGGGCTAGTTGAAGCAGAAGGTGTACAAACTGAACCTGCTTCAATATTGGATATACGACAGATAATAATAAATATTTGTAGAAATATCGACGTTACTGTGTTCGAAAATGTTCGGTGTGAAATATCGGATAGGCTGTTCTTATGTCAAGCAGTTCAAGGCAACCATTTCGAGCATCTTCTGAACTGAACTCAGCTTCTTTCCTCAAATTATGAAGTTAAACGTCGATGTATTCAGGCAATTATTAAATGTTCCGCCATTTTGTAGCAGGTGAAGATATTGACTTTATATTCTAGGGTTGTGGAGTATTCGTCAGGAGCTTCAGAAGGATGTGTCACAAGACCCCCTTTCAATTTAATATTTTTCCCAGATGGCGCCCAGTGGCCATCTTGAAAGTTTCATCTGTCAATTTTACTCCAAAATATAGTATTCATGCACCAATTTCATTATCTCAAATTTCAATTTTTTGAGTTGACCCGTTTAAATAATAAAAGGGGGGGGCATTAAAGAAAAGCACTGTATACTGTTGTGCGTTTGGTTGTAATAGCAGGAGAATTCCAACCTCTCTTTTCACAAGTTTCCTGGAAAGGATAGGTATTCCGTATCCGGGCAAAAATTGACAAGTATAAGGCTTGGATAAATAAAATAAACTCAAAAAACCAGGTTCGAGAGCGGCAGTGGTATGTTCTCTTCATTTCACATTGGGATGATTTAATCTTACCAGGTGAGTACAACGAAAACTAATTGCCAGTATGCCTTACACGGTGATTCAAAAGTACTTTGACACACGGCTTGAATAAAAGCATGTCTTAAAAAAGGTTTTTTATTAGTTATTTTACTTACATTTTAGATCTTTTCATTTTCTTTCCAGATAATGATCAACGACATATTTTTGTTTTCTCAAGATACCCCAGAACCAACCAACCATCATACCCCATTTTCCTACCCTTAGGACCAAATGGGACCAACATCGAGATATACCCTATCCATGAAAAAAGAATCATCAAACTCCGACATCTCTATTAAAAGTTATGCTTAGTCATACATAAAAAAAACAACCTCCTCCTTTTTTTCGTCGGTTTAAAATCATAAAGTGATGACGTCCTTAATCGGTAGTATTTTTATGAAATCTACTTGGAAGTTGCTCTACATTGAGTAGAGAACTATCATTTTATCAGTTTCTAGATTATTTTTCCGACAGTCAAATTCATAATGTGCTAAATTACTGACAAAAAAGAACGAAAACATATGGTAAATTGGCTCTCGGTCGAATTGGCTGAACTTTTAATATGTTATAGTAGAATGGGTCAGTAGAAAAAAGTGTGAGTTCAAATGATTTTGTATGTTTAGTTTCTGAGATATAAGCGGCCAAAGTTCGTAAAAACGTCGTATTGGGGTAGGATTGACAAATAAAAAAACTGTTTTTTAGTCGAAATAAGACAAAGTAAGAATGAAAATGTATTGATCGGAACTCATAAACATGTTCGATTATAATATTATTGATGATAGTACACCCTAATGTACGGGGCATAATCGAAAAAATAGTTTTTCCGGATTTTTTTTCCAGCACTATTTCAAAACCAACAAGTTATATTTTGTTAAGATATCATAGTTTCAGTCTATTGTAGGCGAAAAAACGTGTTCTGTTTCTTGTTTGCCAAGCTGATTCAGAAGCGAAATGGGTCTGTAGTTAGTGTTAGACTTATCCCCTGATTTATGGACTGGTACGACTATTGCAACTTTCCATTGTTTGGCAAAGATACCGGTCCTCAAGCATTTGTTGAATATGATGTGAGGGGATTCAATAATAGAGCTGATGCATCTTATAAGAAATAATGATTGTCAAAAGATGAGTTTTTAGCTGACCCATTGGATAGTTTTATAATTCATTTTTACTTCCTCCTTTTAGGAACACCTATTGATGCTGTCAAGGAGAGATTTCCTCAGTTGAATGAGGTCTCTGGTATATTTGGATTTGAACGTACTTGACCTCTAAAACAGAAACTCGCAGAGTTCGAAGTGTCACTTGAGAATAAAGTGGGAGGTTAGGATCCAGCCCCTCAAAAACTGCTAAACTACATTTACCACCAAAATCTGGAAAATTTATTTCCCAACTTATTTGTTGCTCTTGGAATTCTACTCACTTTGCCATTATATGTAGCTAGTGCAGAAAAGAGTTTTTCCAAATTAAAACTCATAAAAAATTACCTGCGTAGTAAAATATGCATGGAGAGATTCACAGGTTTTGCTATGATTTCTATCAAAGCGAATTAGCATGCCAGATCGACCTGAAAGATCACCATTAGGGTTTCAACCCTTATTGCTGGTAAAAATAATTTTTCTGCGGTAATAACCAGCTGTTGATGATTGGTTTTGCATTAGAAACACTGCTTTCCTGTGTATCTGTGTTTTTTATTGAAACTCCATTTCAAATGTTACAGCAATAAAAAAGTCTTCAACCTGGAATAACTGAATTGGCTTTTTGACCTATTCTCAATACTATGACTAGAGATTGGAGCCTACGTTTTATGTCATGTAATCAAGGGGTAAGAATAATTATGAGGGGTCCAAAATATTTCTCGCATAGGGTGGCCAAAAACCTAGAGCCGACCCTGGTTCTGATGATCGTTTGGTATGACCAATATATCATTTTGTCTCGCCAAATGCGTACTATTCAATTGAGCAAGCGACTTCTAGAACAATTCTGACAAATTTTTAAAATTGTTCTTTTTTATATTTTAAATAATTTCTGTGATAAAAGTATCTCGTTTTTTCCTCTTCCAGATCCGTAATACTTTCGCTGCACTCCAAAACAAACAATACACGTTCAGTCCCCATGACGTAACCCACTGGTGTGAGGCCCTTCTAAGATACAAAAATGCTGAAAACATGGAAGCTGAACCTTTCCTTCTGGAGGTAATGTATATTTTTGAGACAACCATTCATACATTAAAATCAATGCATTTAAGCATGTATCTTCATCTTAATGATGAAAACTCTTGTTAAAATCGCACCAGATATCTGAGAAGGTCGTAAATCACCAACCACTTGAGTTATCAGCAGGCGGTGGATTCTCCGAAGAGTTGTAGCTGCCCTAGCCAATAAATTTTGTTTTATAGGTAGTTATAATGATATTGGGTTGAGATAAGTATTAAGAAAAATCGCTTGAATATAATTAAGAATTATTTATTTATATTCATATATGATAATATATATATATATATATATATATGACTGAAAAATGCGTATCCTACAGGGGTGGTTCCATTTTAAATGAGTCACACTATATATATATATATATATATATATATATATATATATATATATATATATATATATATATATATATATATATATATATATATATATATATATATTCCACTTAAAATGGAACCACCCCTGTAGAATACGCATTTTTCAGTCATTCTCATAAAAAAAATTTTAGAATCTTAAGCATCAAAAACTGTATCTTAACACAAATTTTCATAACTTTAGTTTTATTTACAAGGCACTCTATGGTTTTTTTCTTTGTCAAAAACGGCGCAAAAGTTCATTAGGCAGTTTTTGTTTTCAAATTTGGCTATACTATACTATACGAATAACGACACTGGATTCGTAGTCGTTATAAATGAAAACCATGGAAATTTCATGAAAAAATATTGGTTAGCAACGAAGTTACAACAACTTTAATTTTGGAAACAAAGTATTTGATTATAATTTTTATTTAGATTATAGACATATTTTAAATCTGGCAACACTGTCGATACAAAGTAGAACACCAGTGAATTTGTACAGCAATCCGAAGTCAATAGCTCATTGCGTTCTACAGTTATAACTCCTGAAAGTATGGTAATGTGAGCGATTTGTGGTGGAAGCGATTTTGTAATAAAAATCTGACTACATTACCATACTTTCAGGAGTTATAACTGTAGAACGGAATGAGCTATTGACTTCGGATTTTCGCTGTACAAATTCACTGGTGTTCTACTTTGTCTCGGCAGTGTTGCCAGATTTTAAATACATCTATAATCTAAATAAAAATTATAATCAAATACTTTGTTTCCAAAAACAAAGTTGTTGTAACTTCGTTGTTAACCAATATTTTTTTATGAAATTTTTATGGTTTCCATTTATAACGACTACGAATCCAATGGTGTAGTCATATGTGAAAACAAAAATTGCCTAGAAAAATCGAATTTAAACGGTTTTCTTCACATAAAGGATTCAATATAAAATTGAACCAGAGAAAGGTAGATCTCAGGTGAAAAACAACTACTTTCCTGGCAAATACCACGCAGAACGTTGAATGATATTCACCTGAAAATCCATGCATACTTCCATAAAATATCAATGGACATTGAATGCAAATGTTTCTTTCTGATAAGCTCGATTATGTTTAATTCAAGTCGTGTTCACCTAACAATCCGCATACCGGTTTCAGGCTTCTTGGCCCTCATCAGTACGGAGTAGTCAACCAGCCAAAAGTCCAAAGAACTCTGGCTGAAGTGAGACACAACGTAAACAAACCATCATCGATCTTGTAACACCTATAGGTACGCCGGAAAAGATAAACTTTAACTGGCGGTACCTAGTGACAGAAAGAAACACTCCGAAAATCTCCCACCTCGATAGGTTTCTAAATAAAAGATTCCTTCTCAGTAGGAGTGGCAAGCCCGTCTAGCATACAGTGAGAGATAAGTGCCATGTGAAGTGGAATGAATAGAAAAATCGAATTTAAACGGTTTTCTTCACATAAAGGATTCAATATAAAATTGAACCAGAGAAAGGTAGATCTCAGGTGAAAAACAACTACTTTCCTGGCAAATACCACGCAGAACGTTGAATGATATTCACCTGAAAATTGCCTAATAAACTTTTGCCGTTTTTGACAAAGAAAAAAAAACCATAGAGGGCCTTGGAAATGAAACTAAAGTTATGAAAATTTGTGTCGAAATACAGTTTTTGATGCTCAATATTAAAAAAAATTATTTTTGAGATAGACTGAAAAATTCGTATTCTACAGGGGTGGTTCCATTTTAAATGAGTCACACTGTATATATATATATATATATATATATATAATTATATAATATAATAATATATGATATACCTAATTAATGTAAAATGTCAAACTTTATACTTTATAAAAAGTTCAGTTTCTCGATAAAAGGTATTTAAATAACTAAAATTACTCACGAAGATCAGTTTCACGTTCACTGTCGTCATCCAAATTGATAATAAACTTTTCTTTGGGAATTTTTTCCATATCCATATATGACTTTTCCACCTTTTTAATATGGGAAACACACTTGGCCCAGCTGCTATCAGGAATGTTCGCAGTTTCTGTTTGAATAAGAGCTACCACAGTTGAACTTAAGGATGGAGAAGTATTATTTCTTCGAACTGCTTACTTAAGCTGATGCCATATATGTTCAATTGGGTTGAACATACAGTGATAAGGAGCAAGACTGTCCCAAGCTTTCAGCCAATGAATCACAAAAATATTTATTTTTTATCGAATAACTCCGTAAAACTTCTAGTAACTGTTTTTTTGTGTACTTTTGCTCATAGTACATATCATTATTTAACATATATTCTTGTATAGTGGCTTTGGTGTCATTTGAACATGCTGCTTTATCTAGTCTTCGACTGTGGTAGCATTATCTATGACGCATTTGCTATAAAACCATTTTCGGTTCCTGCGTGAATTATCGTAATGCGTTTTCCTTCATTAGACGGCGCATTAGTTTGGCACAAGTCAGATGAGTCTACCCAACTTTTGTTTGGAATATCGTGTGTATCGAACCAAGTTTCATCCAAATACACTACTGTTCTACCATATTCTCTAAATTCGTTTATTGCCAATAAATATTCAAATATCCATTTCTTAAGGCGCCAGATTCCATTAAAATGTATCTGCTACTAGTGAGTTTTTTAAATTTTAATCCGTTTTGTAAAAGAGCCTTCTTTAAAGTCTCCTTGCAACACTGGATACCAGTTCCATTCTTTTTAAGCCGTTGCATTAAAATATCTAGTGTAGGCACAATTTTCTCTTTTTACAAGGCATATATTGTTCTCCAAATCATATCTACATCACAGCCATCTAGTTTCCTTGAACCGCCAGAGTCTTTTCGTTTCTTTCTTTCTAAAATAGGAAGAGAGTTTGTTTCTCTTCAGTAGATCCAACACGATGTGCTTAGACAATTTCTGAAATCATCATGTTGGGGATGCAAACTTACATACCGAATACCGAAAGAAGAACATCATCCGACAAGACCTGGTTTAACAGAAACTGCTCTAGAGCTGTGGCTTCCAAACAGGCAGCATACCATCGATGGCTAAAAAATCCGGGCCCTGAGACCAGAGCAGCATATGTCGAGGCTAGAGGCATATGCAAAGAGACAATAGAATGCTCAAAAGATGCCCACAATTCCAAAATAAGATCAAAACTTGTTGAATGTCCTAACGGATCCCGTTCATTTTGGTCTTTCGCCAAAGCTGTGGGAAGAAACTTCACTTACAGCTCATTTCCTCCTCTAACCAAAGAAGATGGAACACTAGCAACGACTGCCCAGGAAAAAGCCAATATCTTTGCGCACCTATTTGCTGGAAATTCCACTCTGGATTCATCGGGAAAACAACCCCCGAACATTACACCTATTGACAGTCACATGCCCGAGATCACCTTTCGCCAACGTACTATCAGAAAGATTTTGCTGGGTCTCAACACCAGCAAAGCCTGTGGATCTGACGGAATCCCGCCGATTGTTCTCAAGAAATGTGCCCCCGAACTAACACCTGTTCTTTGCAAGTTGTTCAACCACTCTTACAATTTGGGGATATTTCCGTCCAATTGGAAAATTGCAAGAGTACAGCCAGTCCCTAAAAAAGGCAAAAAGGCCCTACCTAGCAACTACAGACCTATCGCACTGCTATCTATTATTTCAAAGGTCATGGAAAAAGCCATCAACATCGAGCTCATGAAATATCTGGAAGACTCAGGAATTGTCAACGATAGGCAATATGGCTTCCGCCATCAGAGATCAACTGGTGACCTGCTCGCTTACGTCTCACATATATGGCAGCTATCTATTGAAAAGTATGGAGAAACTTTAGCTGTGGCATTAGATATCTCCAAGGCGTTCGATCGAGTTTGGCACCAGGGACTCCTCGCCAAGCTTCCGTCTTATGGCTTGCCCCCTCAGCTGTGTTCTCTGCTTGCTAGTTTTCTCTCAAACAGGTCTCTCCATGTAGTGGTCGATGGAGTTTCATCTGACACTCTACTCATAAATGCTGGTGTTCCGCAAGGATCTATTCTCGCACCAACACTATTTCTACTTCACATCAACGACCTGTTGAAAGCAACTTCATGTCCAGTACACAGCTTTGCCGATGATAGTACCCTACATGCCGCTTTCTCTTCCAGGGCCCCTATATCAGCCCGTGAAACCAGAAATGAACGAGGAAGAAATGTTAATAATATAAATATGGACTTAGCAACAATTCTCGAATGGGGATCTAATAACTTGGTTAGAATTCAATGCAAACAAAACACAAGCATGTCTTTTCTCTAGAAAAGCCGATCTCACTGTGCCTAACATAACCTTGTCAGGAGTAACCATACCACTGAAGTCATCCATATCGATGCTTGGTATTACTATCAGCAATAACCTTTCCTGGGAAAATCACGTGAGGTCCATTGCCAAAAGTGCATCCCAAAAACTTGGTTTTTTGTTTCGTGCCAAGAGCTATTTCACCCCAGTCAGCTGCTTATGATCTATAAGGCACAGATCCGACCTGTCCTGGAATACTGTTCCCATATTTGGAGTGCGGCACCTAAACATATCCTGAGGCTATTGGATTCTGTCCAAAAAAGGGCAATTCGTCTCGTCGGTGATGCCTCGCTTACAAACTCGCTCACTTGTCTGGAACACCGTAGAAAAGTTGGCGATTTGGCTCTATTTTATAGATATTTCCATGGGCGATGCTCTTCTGAAATATCAACAATCGTTCCTGCTTTGGCAGTCTCTTCGAGATTAACCCGTCAAGTTCAGTCATCACACCCCTTCGTGGTCACTTTGGAGACCTGCAGAACATCACTTTCCAAAGATTCGTTCATCCAACGAACAGCGAGGCTTTGGAACTCATTGCCCAGGGAGGTGTTCCCCGAGGCATACAACCTTCAGAAATTTAAGAAGAACACCAACTCCTACCTTCTTTCCCTTGGTTCCCACGATGTTCTCTGAACATTACAGGATATCCCTTTTCGTGGGAACCAGAACATAAAAAAAAAAAAAAAAAAAAAACTTACTATTATAAACACTGTGGAATACGGTGTTTTTGTTGAAGAAGCACTTTCTTGCACAGCTTGATCCTTGGACATTCCACGTTCCAGAAGGGAAGTATAAACATTGAATATAATTCGTTTCCCATGAGGGTGTAACATTTGTCGACTAGTGGTACTACGACCACCAGTTGAAGTACTAGCTTCAGGATGAGCCCATGGACGCCACATTTTTCACGACACAAAAATCGAATAGATACTTTAAAAATAGGCACAACGGAATGTCAGGTAGGTAATGACTTAATGTTGTTTCACTTTCCCCCTTTTATTTCTGAAATTGGAAAGCGGTCAGTTCTCAAAACAGTCTTCTTTTCCAAATCTGGTAGGTAATTTATTTTGTAACCGTAAATAGACCATTATCGCTATAATTTCGTTAATAGCCGATTAGTACTGAAGGTCTGGTGGCCAGGTAAGTAAATTTTATTATTTACACACATTTAAACATATCCTTACCAAGGGTTCCAAATCAACCTTACGAGATTTTTTATTATCAAATAAATTTAAATACAAAACTGTCAACAAAAGCCAAAAATAGTGGAGAGCGACTGTTATTAAAATGCCAAACTATTTCTTGAGACCTGGGTATCTTTTAAGGAACACACACTCTTATTGCCTATCTATATTTCGAACAATAGGTAATATTGGGGGTCGTCGGCTAATATTGATTTACGACCTTCTTAGATTTCTGGTGCGACCATACATCTACTGAAAACAACCTTTTTCCAGGCGATCCGCTACGAAGCATTCAATATTTTCGGAAACAGACTGGTGAACGAATCAGATCGTGGGAATCTGCACAAAATAGTCAACGAAACCATTCACAACCAATGGGGTCTTGCTGCAAGTACAACAAAGTACTATTATGTGCCTGTTGGACCCCACTCTGATGATTCTAGAAACCAGGAGTTGGTCAGATTAACAGGAGATGAATGGACATCCATGGTGCGATCTGGGATCACATTGTGCGGTACGTACTTCCCCATTCGAAAAAAAATGCGAGATGATAAACTCTCTGATGGATCATTTCCAGAACGCGACGGTCAATTCTTGGACCTCATCGTCAACGAAGAACTCTTAGACTTGACAGCAAGTATCATAAGAAGTGTAAGCACTCCAGAAGGTAACGTATTGTCAGTTGGAAAATCTGGAGTTGGCAGAAGAAGCGCCTTGAAAATAACATCTGCCCTGAGGTCAGCCAGATTGATTGCCCCTTCTAGAGAACAGTTGAACAATGACTTGAAAACGGTGAGTGTACATTGTAATATGGAATGGCCCCAAAAGTGATCCTTGTCGGATACCAAAACTCATCGCTTTGTTGTATTCTAGGCGATGCAATACGCCGGATTAGAGGGTGAAGAGGTCTACTTCCAAATAGAGGATTACATTTTGAACGAAGAAAATAACCTGAATATCTTCAACGTTCTAATATCCTCAGGAGAGGTATGAATAATCTCGATGTAAAAAAAAATCTATTGAAAAAGCTATTATCATTATTGGAAATCAGCTATTCTTCTAAATAATTCTTATTTTTAATCTAATTATCTCCAGTATATTGTAATATTTCAATTTTTCTCAAATGGATTGTTCACAGGTTCCTGGCCTATACACAGCCACAGAACTGGACTCTCTAGTTAAAGCTCTGAAAGAAGAATCTGATAGAGAAAACTTCGATGGGAGTCTGATCCAATATTTTGCTCAAAGTACGTATTTTTTTTTTCACGAACCACTTACAGATTTTTCGAAAACCTTCCTGCATTATGCTGTGCTGGTCTGATTTCACATTATAAAATTCTACAGATACAAGTTTGGTCTATTTAGAGTTAATTTTCCCTTGTAGGGGTCACGAAAAATCTTCATGTAGTAGCTTTTTTGGATGTGGACAACGAAAACTTGTGGAGTATCCTTGAGAACTGTCCCTCTCTTCTACAGAATAGCTGTTTGATCTGGAAATCAGATTGGAGCACATCAACAATAGAAACTATTCCAAAAATTTTGTTGGAAAGGTAAATATATCAGAGAAGGTTTCAATTTATTTATGACGGTTCTAGGGATGTAGAAACAAAATCGAAAAGTATTTTCAAGCACATTTTGCGTTGCTCCAACCTTGCGATAACATACTTTTCACATAACTTTTCAGAAATAGTTCCATCAACGGAAAGAATGATTCGAAAATGTCTTGCAGCAAAGCTTTCTCGTCAATATACAGTATGATGAAGGGGAAAAATTCCACGCCGTCTCGTTTCATATCCATGATTAAATTGTACGAAAAAACTTTCGAAGAAAAATTAGACGGGATTAAGTCAAGACAACTGAAACTCGAGGTAAGAAGGCTTTATAATGCAGTAACTAGTGAATAGGTCATTTATCTTATCTTTTTTCATGGGACATTCTGAAAATTATTTTTATTATAATTTATACCCTAAGAAAACATGCCCTGATCCAGAAGGTTTTATTAAACGAGATATTGTAGAATTAAAAAATATTTTGGCGGAACCATTGAGTGAATTAACCAATAAATCTTTCATAACAGGAATTTTTCCCAATGAATTAAAACATGCATCAATAAGAGCAATTATAAAGGTGGAGATGCCCAGAATCCAATCAATTACAGGCCCATGGCATTAATAAACATATTTTCCAAAATAATTGAAAAAATTATTGAAAAAATAATAGTAAACTTCATGAATAAAATATATGGATTTGATTTAAATCAATTTGGTTTTTAAGAAAACAGTGGAACACAAGCAGCAGTACTACAAGTAATTAATTTTATAGAAGACAGACTTAACAAAGGAAATTATGTAACAGCAATGTTTATGGACCTCAAGAAAACTTTTGATACAGTTGATCATATAATTCTCTTGGAATATCTCGATTTAATGGGAATTAGAGGAATGGCAAATAATCTACTGAAATCTTACCTTAAGAATAGAACTATTAGAACAAAAATAAATAATTTTGAATCCAAAAAATTATACATAAATAAAGGTGTTCCTCGAAGATCTGTGTTAGGTCCAATTTTATATTTATTATATATTCAAAATATTTCTAAAATCAATTTAACTAGTGCATACACCATATATGCAGATGATACAGTTCTTTTATATGCAAATAAAAACCCTACAATTCTAGAATATACGATAAACGAAGACCTAATGAAAATAGAAAAATGGCTATATTCTAACCTCCTTTCTGTAAATTCCATGAAAACTCAATATATGATTTTCCACCAACGAAATAAACAAACTATCAATCTAGATATCCGTATAAAAAATAATTGCTTGAAACAAACGTCCCAAATCAAATACCTTGGTATTTGGATTGATGGGAAACTGAAATGGGACAAGCATATTGATATCCTCAAACAAAAAATATCTCACATTATAGTTGCATTGAGAAGATGTCCCAAACTATATAACAAATTTAATTCTTCATTCTCATATCCTCAGTCGGATAAACTATTTAATAAATATTTGGGGATCTTGTTCAAAAAATAATTTCAACAAAATGTCTGTATTATATAAGAAATCATTAAAAGTACTGTATGGTCTTCCATATGATATACCAACAAATCAACTGTTTGATAAAACGAATACATTTTCTTTAGAGGAACACTATACAATCAACACTCTAAAAATTGCTTATGATATTATTAATGAAAGGCTGAAATCTAATTTCATATTAACAATAAACTCCGAAACTCATACTCACCACACTAGACAATATAACTGGTTCCATCCTGAAGCTATAAAACCAAAAAACCCAAAAAAAAAAATAAAAATAAAATTCAATTCAAAATTGAAAAACACATTCTATCACAAAGAAATAACTGATTCCATTAATTTTACAACCTCCATTTCTTCTTTTTATTATTATCCTATGTTCATTAATTTCAAATGTATTATTAATTTTTTTCATTATTTAATTCTATTAATAATGTCCGAATATTTGTTATTACGTTAATATATTATTTTCCAACCAATTTAATACTATTAAAAATTAATCTAAAACCATGTATAATCTTATACCAGTTAATAACTGTCTGGTTATACATAATTTTCTATTTTTAAATTTGTATAGGGACCATTTCAATTGTATACACAATTATTGTAAACTCAAATATGAAAATAAATAAAATGTTTAATAAAATTTAATCAAAATTGGCATGTGGGGGTTTTCGGGATCGAAGATTATGCATTTTTTCACAAAAATTCATAAAATCAAAATGGCGGCTCCAAGATGGCGGACGACCTCTGTGATTATGGTCCGATTATTCAAAATTGGTATCTGGAAGTTTTCTGGGTCGGAGATTATGAATGTTTTGTCAAAATTAATAAATTCTAAATTACGTATATTCCTTATATGTATGATAATAACGAAATCAGCCTCAGCATGGATCCTTGAGGCATACCCATTTTCATAGATGATATTCCACTCATTTCGTGTTTACGTTTGCACGTTTCTTCAGGCTGGTGTAACAAAACTTACAGAAGCCGCCGCAATGGTGGAGGATTTGAAGCAGAAAGCCGTAGAAAAGCAGGGAATGTTGGAGGAGAAAAGATCCAAGGCAAATACAGCGTTGGATTTGATAAGCAACACCATGAAAAACGCCAACTCGCACAAAGAGGAGATGGAGAGTCTGAAAATCAAAACGCAAGAAGAAAACACGCAACTCGTGAAAAGGTAAGGGAACTCAAGATGCTTCTGAAAGAATTGTAGCATCTCAATATCTATTATTTTGCGTTATTTAATAATAGTGTTTTATAAACAATCAAATGTTGAAGAAGAAAAACTCCTAACGGTCAGATCCAGAAATATTCATGCAAGACCACCGGGAGGTTTCTTCAAAGAAGAAAATTTGTGGAGTTCCACAAGGTCATATTATTGGTCCAGTTTTATTGTCCATGTATAGAAATTTCATAAATGAATAATCCCAGCATTAGTTGATGTCGAATAAAAAAAACACGTTTATTATGAACAAATCAAAAGAGTAGTCTTCGATGTCTGACGTTATGTCTTGCTTTGCAGGAAGAAAGAAATAGAAACCGAACTAGCAGAAGTCGAGCCATTGATCGAAGAAGCCAGATCAGCAGTAGGGAACATCAAAGCCGAGTCGCTATCGGAAATAAGATCCCTCAGAGCCCCTCCGGAGATCATCAGAGACATTCTGGAAGGGGTTTTGAAGCTGATGGGCATCCAAGACACCTCCTGGAACAGTATGAAAACATTCCTGGCAAAAAGAGGGGTCAAAGAAGAAATCAGGTAGGTTCAAGCTCCAATCACTTTCGGTTGCGTCAATATTTCTTTGGAATGATCCTGGAAAAAACACCATTTTCAATTCCCGTTAATTTTCCAGGTCATTTGATGCGAGTAGAATCGTCAAAGAGAATCGACAAGCTGTGGAACGTCTCATGACTACCAAAAGTGAATCTTTCGATGCCAAATCGGCAAAAAGAGCCTCCGTAGCTGCAGCACCACTAGCTACTTGGGTCGCAGCAAACGTCAAGTATTCTCACGTCATGGATAATATATTGCCGCTGGAAAAGGAACAGAACAAACTCAAGCGGTGGGTTCTGAAACAATACACTTGCTTTGGAACAACTGGTACTGCCAGTATTTTTAAGTGTCATTGATTAAAAATAAGTGGTCCAGTTCATGCAAATCTGTCCCTGGCAATGGATTCTTCGAATATGTAGTAATATTCTGTTTGAAGGCTGTAGACGATGTGGTAACTAGATTACTCCCGTTTCGGACTTCTATCGTCTTAATGGATTTAAAAGGTTTTCACGACGTGAATACTGTATCCACCTGAAGACGATTGCATATACAAGCATTCGAAACGTCGTGAAAATCTTTTAAATCCATTAATACGATGGACGTCCGAAACGAGAGTAATCTAGTAATATTCTAATTATACATGATGGAGTATACTGGCCCTGAAACTGAACCCTGAAGTATACCCAATTTTTTTATCACCCCGAACATTTCGTTGGAACTTTTTCAGAAATCTCTCCAACGCTGAAGCACAACTGGGAGAACTTAGTGCAGGCCTTCTAGATGTCGATGCCACTGTCGCGAAACTGAAACATCAGCTGTCTGCCTTCACGAAAGAAGCTGCTGAAATCGAGATAGATCTGAACAAGGCTCAAGCAACTTTGGGCGCAGCGGAAGGCTTGGTATCCAAATTGAGCGACGAATATGACAGGTGGCAAACGCAGGTAAAATGAGTATTGATCAACTATTGTATCTCCAATATATGTAACTAGGCATACAGGATGTTTCAAAATTCAGTAACAAGATTTCAGGAGCGTATTTTTCAGGTCAAAATAAGCCAATTTTTCCATAAACATGTGTCCGCAAAAGCTTCGTTACCGATCTACAGAGCTTTAAAGTTTCAAGATTTGTTTATTTTTCTCTCCATAGCTCTTTCAGTTTTTGCGATAGTAAGATCAAATTTGAAACATAGGTTACGCGTTAGTGTTTACATCATCCAGTAGGCCAAGTGATTTTAAAAATCTACAGGGAGATATTTTTTTGCATTATAACTTTTTTGTAAAGCGCCGCTGGTGGATTCTAACATATGCAATGACTTCTTTGTTTTGTTTATAATTTGTTCTGTCTCTTGTAATTTTCACGCATCTGCGTCCGTTATCAAGAAAAAAAATAAATCATTTTTTGTATGAAGAAAAAAAAAATCTTGAAACTTTAACACTCCGTAGATCGGTTTATGAAAAAAAGTCTTATTTTGACCTGAAAAATACGCCCCTGAAATCTTGCTACTGAATTTTGAAACACCTTGTATAGTACGGGAGGTAGCGTTAATTTGGAGAAGTCATTTCATACCGGCTGAAAATCATAAGGATAATAGTTATCCACTATTAAAAATGAGATCTGACCGTCGTAGCGGTCAAGCTAAAGACGACAGCAGGTGAAATTGTCCAACAAGTGATTTCATACCGTGCTAAAATTTATGGGGTGATTTTTGAGATCATTTGAAGCCGAAAAATAATCGTCAGCTGTTTTGAAGAGGCTGAGTTATCGTGAGTCACGTGTCTCAAATGTGTCACATTGCTACTTCCACAGGTAAACTGACAGCCCCCCTGCCCCCTCCAAACATTCACTTGTCGTCGATTTTTATTGTTAACAATAAAATGACTCTATATTCCAATTTCAATGAGTATTATAATAATTTAACATAAGTGCTGCTGTGAATTCGGAAGTTTCCTCAAATTTTGATAAAAAACTCAAAACATATTGATATCCTCGAAAATGTTATTGATTGATTTTTTCATTCATACATTTGTTTGAATGCATCAAAGTTGCATCACGAAAAAACTGAAAACACCAAAAAGTATTGGGTTATTTCTGAAATGAAAAATACTTTTTATTGCAAAATAAATTTGGAAAAATCAGCTATTTTTTATGGTGGAGTATGAGATTTCTGGACAGAAAAAATAGGTTTCAACCATTTTTTGTTCATTTTGCAATGCATCCCAAAAGAGGAGTACTCACCAGATATCATTTGTAACATTGATGCAAAAGAGGCATCGCATTCACTAGGTCTTCAATTTATTTTTGCCGACGAAAATCTATTGAAGACCTAGTTAACGCGATGCCTCTTTTACATCAATATTGCAAATGATTTCTGGTGAGTACTCTCCCTTTGGAAAACATTCTTCTTTGCCTAATTCATCTATATAAGTTCTTAATTAAGACTGGAACAGAAAATCTAATAACTATCTGAATGAAATTGCAAATGTTTACTTTCAGGTTTTTTTTTCTTTTGAGTTAGGGCCTTCGTCAATATCTATCATATGTAGTGGCTTTAGCCGGGGAAGTAGTTATTTTCTGTTAAATATTTACAAAAATAACTTCATATTTATTGAGGATTCTCCAATTTATAGAAAAGAAAACTGAACTTCTGACCTCGTTCCATTTTCGTCGGTTTTAACTTAGCACTAGTTATATTACAAACGAAAATAACACATATACTCACGAAATATTATAGTAAGCTGAGTAACCAAAACTATAGAGTGTCCGCATCCGTCCAAAATGATCTGACTTACTCTCAAGTTAGGCTTAAATAATGTTTACTTGAATAAATATTTTTTTTGGTTTAATCGTATGAAGGATTTTATAATAGAAAAAACTTGTGTAGCATATGGTCGATAAACCGCCAAAATTAATTATTCAAATAATACTTCGTAAATTAAAAATGGATGGGTTGATTTTTTGAGATTCGAGGGGGCGAATTTTTAGTATATAGTCTACCTTTCCAACTATAGTGAGTTTGATCTTTGTGTGAAAATTAAGTCAGAGTTATTTTTCAGGTATTTTTTCGATGCAACTCATTTGTTCTGCTCAGAAATCTCATATTCCACCATAAAAAATAGCTGATCTTTTCAAATTAATTTTGCAATAAAAAATATTTTTGATTAAGAACTTATATAGATGAATTAGGCAAAGAAGAATGTTTTCCAAACGTGAGTACTCACCAGAAATCATTTGTAACAATGACGCATTCACTAGGATCATCAGGAAGACCGGAAGAAATAGGAAACACATTTTCAAGAAGCAATCTCACTTTGCAAAGATGGAAAAAAGTTAGAAACATTTCTTTTGGAGAGACACTTTGAAATTCGTGTTTTTCTGACATTAATTGAGAATGTTTCCCTTTTCAATAGCCTCACATTATCAAAATTCAATGAAAAACTTTTTTCCTAACGAAATTACATTCTTTCAAGTATTCAGATAATACTATAATTTTTTTCAACTTTTAAATTGATATTTAATAGTATAAAAAAAATTGATGTGCATTGCTCTCTCGAGAGGTGATGTACTCCTGCATTAACTCCCCCGCGGAGCCCTATTTTCAACGTTGAATTAAAATTATAAATAATTGAGATAGAGTTCCGAGAGTAAGGACTTTTTCATGGAAAGTACCAAAGGGGAAGTACTTCCCTTTTGGGATGCAATAAACAAAAAATGGTTAAATCTTATTTTTTCTGTCCAAAAATCTCATATTCCACCATAGAAGATAGCTGATTTTTCCAAATTTATTTTGTAATAAAAAATATTTTTCATTTCAAAAATGATTACGTGATGCAAGTTTGGTGCGCTCTATTATTCAAACAAATGTATGAATGAAAAATTGTTCGAAACGTTATTTGTTGGAAATTTTATACTCTACAACTCTCAATCGGTACAAATTTCTAGAATATTAATGTTTTGAGTTATTTATCAAAATTTGAGGAAACTTCAAAGTTCACAGCAGAAAGTTGGCATAACTTATGTTAAATTATTATAGTAATCATTGAAATTGGAATATAGAGTTATTTTATTGTTAACAACAATAAAAATTGAATGTTTGGAGGTCAGTTTACATATCAAAGTGGCTATACACTGCTCAGATAGTAAATAAGTAAATAAGTAAGTATTTATTGGTCTCGAATTACAAAGATAGTACAAAAGGCAAGTCAAAATACACACACACCAGGAAAAAAAATTGTGTGAAAAATGGGCAAACTAAAAATTATGAACACAAATAAAAAAATATTAAAAAAAAAATGAATATTACTTTAATATAAATAAATCTTGACAATCAGGATATCTTGGTTGACTGAAGACCTACAACTGTAGGGAGAAGTATTCATCCAAATTATAAAAACACTTTGATGATGATGATGAAAAAATGTTTGACACTCTTTTTGAAGTCCTTGTAAGAGGGTTGATCTCTAATGTTCATTGGTAGTGCATTGTATAGAGTAACACAGTTGTAAAAAGGAGATTTTTTGTATTTGGGTAGTTCTAAGTTATTTGTTATCGTGACATATCCATGGTGGCTCCCCTGGATAGTAAAATTTGGTAGTTGTTTTTTTGTGAAAGTAACACATTTCAAGATGTAGATAGGAGTAAAGGTAAGCATATGTTTTTCTATGAAGATATCACGACAGCTTTGGTTGTAGCTAAGGTCAAAGATTTTTCTAATGATTCGTTTCTGTGATATGAAAACCCTATTTATCCCTGAAGCTGAGCCCCAGGCCATTATGTTGTAAGATAAATGGCTATTCACGAATGCGAAATAGAGACTCATCAACCCGTTTTCATCCAAGTGAGGCTTCATTTGGAAGATTGCATAGAAGGCTTTGTTTAAATTTCCACAGACGTGATTGATATGGTGATCAAAGGACATGTTTGAATCGAGCCAGGTTCCAAAGAGTTTGGAATGTGAAGTCATGTTTAGATTCAACTCCAACATGAATGAATTCGAAACAAATTTTTTTAGATGAAAATTCAAGCAAACTGTTTTATTTTTGTTTGAGATCAAAGAATTCCTCTCGTACCAAGTGTCCATCTCATCTAGCGTGCATCTAACTTTTTCTTGGAGCTGCTCAGGGGATTTTCCGGAAATTGTTATTGTGGTATCTCAGCAAACATGGTAACTACTCCGTTTGTAATGAATTGAGGAAGGTAGTTGACATAAAGCAGGAATAGCAATGGGCATAACACGGAACCCTGAGGAACTCCAAGAGAAACGGGATGAATATCAGATAGTTCGTTTTCAATTTGTACGATTACATTTCTGTTTGAGATATAAGATTTTATCCAGCCAGAAAGAATACCCCTTATTCCAAGAGTAGATAATTTCTCAATTATGTTCTCACTATTTAAGTTGTCGAAGGCCTTCGACAAATCGAACATCAGAGAAATAACATAATTACCTTTGTCGATTTCTTGGTATACATATTCGAATAATTGGTATGTTGCTATTTCAACCGATTTTTCTTTACTGAAACCATGTTGGCTCACTATTATTATATTTTTCAGCGAATTTGGATATTGTATTACAAACTGATTTCCCAAGTAGTTTAGAGATTTCCGATATTAAAGATATTTGGCGATAGTTGTATATATCCATAGTATTTCCTTTTTTTTTGTAATAGGTACACAAGAGCCATTTTCAATGAATCTGGAAAAACACCATTTTGTAAAGAAATATTGAATAAATGAGAAAGTGGGGAAGCTATATTATCCTTCACATGTTTCAGAAGTTTTGGTGATAGTTCATCGACAACACACCAGTTTTTGATTTTTTTTTTGAGCCAAGAAGTACTAAAACATCGTGTTCCGTAATATGATGGATGAAAATCGAATTTTGTAAAAGGTTTCCAGTTGTGCATGGCAGGGAGACATTCTGCCCAAAATGTTCAATCAGTTTGACTCTACAGATAGTTGAAAAGTGAGTTGCAAAAGAATTGCAAATCTCGTTACTGCCATTTATGATCTTGTTGTCAATATTTAGAGAAATATCAAGTTTTTGTTTCTGCTTCCTACCCAAATTCTCGTTGACTATTTTCCAAGACTCTTTCACTTTATTTGAAGCGGAATCAATTCTGTTTTTGTACTTGTGTTGTTTAGCTTTTCTGATTTCTGACTTAAAAAATTTTCTGTCTTCCAGATATTTCATTTTTAATCAAGTGAGTTTGAAATCATCATGCACCAATGGAGTTCCCAGAGACGATTTTGGACTGTGGAGACTCCGTTTGTGAAACAATATTTTGTATTACACGAGAAAAGATATTTTTTTTAAATTTTTATTGGGCAGCTCACATCGAGACACCATTTCATTGTCGAAATGAATTCTTTGAAGGCCTCATTTACAACTGTTACTGAGATGTTCGCCCAGCTTCTTTGAGCCGCTTACTAAGGGTCTTGTCACCGCAAAACATGTAGCTGACGATTATTTTTATTACTTTAAAAGTATAAAAATTCAGCTGTAAAAATTCCATACGGTATAAAATGACTGCATACTCAATATTTTTGAGGCACGTGACTCACGTATAAACCACCCTCTTTTAAATGATCTCAAAAATCACCCAATGAATTTTGGCACGGTATGAAATTACTTGTCACTCAATGTTTTTTTACAAATTTCCCCCGTTGACACATCTAGCTCCACCACGGGTGTCACTTTGATGACTATTGAATATTAATCAACTACTTCAAATGAAATTCATTCGGTGTTAAATTCCTCGCAAAAATGCAACGTTACCTCCCGTACTAATAGTGTGAAATTTGGTTGCTGTTATAAAAAATCAAATTGCATGAATGTTTTTTGTTTTCAGTTACAGGAACTATCAGAACAAGTCCAAAAACTGCCGAGTGACTGCCTTCTCATGGCCGCTTTCATGACGTACTTGTCCGGTGAAGCTGAAGACAGAAGAAAGTGAGTTTGTTTTCGATAAATCGGTTCAGTTTTTGGGGATTTTTTGTATATTTCTAATAATCTGCGAATTATGCCATTACCGAAATACTTCGACTTCAATTTTTTTAGAGAACTGCTGGCGATGTGGTGCAAAGAAATCGGCATGCGACATGTTGATATCGAACTGTTTTTCTCAACTGAAAGAGATCGTCTCCAGTGGCAGAGCGAAGGTTTATCCTCGGATAAAATGTCGATACAAAACGCCGTGATAATTTTAAAGGTGGGCGATACTAGATAGACAGTGTTCGTCTGAAGTCCGTTTCCCCCCTACTAATTTTTGAACTACCTGGTATACCGCAACGAAATTTGGACGGCTTAAATAGGAGATAAAAACCTACTTTTTCTTGAAAAAATACATCTTAAATACATACACCCCGTATATTTTTCCATTTTTGAAATCTCATCATTCTCAACAGTTTTCTCCAATACACTTTACTCCCAATTTCAATTGTTTTCGAAATATTAACGTTTGAAAAGTGACATTCCGGTTTAAAATGAAGTATGGATTTTGGTCACCGGTAAAACATTTTGCTAACTAAACGTTGTTATTAATTTGTAGTTAAATATCTTAATGAATTCGAATAATAAGAGGCGTAAAGAGAGTTTATTAAGGATAAACAGTACCGCTTACCGGAAGATCTCGAATGTTTCTGTAAATTCACAATCAAAACAAATTAGTTAGCTAAAAAATTATAATTTATTTTTGAATAACACTTTTATTTAACTCCCAACAATTATTTCATCAATTGTTCAATGTGGCCCTTTCCTAAATCTTGACAATAAAGTGCCCTATTATAAATAGCTTCTCTCACGTTGATTAAAGTCTGTTCATCTATTTCTTCACATGTATCTATTATTCTGCGTTCCAACTCTTCCATTGTTTGGCATTCAGTGGCGTAGATTTTTGACTTCAGATACCCCCAAAGGAAAAAATCTAGAGGTGTAAGATCCGGCCATTCTCTACTTCCCCTGCGACCTATCCATCGCCCAGGAAAGTTTGTATCGAGGAACTCTCTAGCCATGCGATCGAAATGGGCAGGTGCCCCATCCTGCTGAAATATGCTTTCACAATTTTCAAACTGTTCCTGATTGTTTAATACAATTTGTCTTATTCGAGGTTCAATTTCAGTTTCTAAAAGATTTCTGTAAAAAACTCCTGTAAGATTGCCTCTGATGAAAATCGGTCAACAACGCGATTGCTCAAAATCCCCGCCAAAACATTCACCTTTTTAGAAAACTGGGTATGTCCCTATCTAAAAATATGCGCGTTAGTATCGCTCCAGTATCGTACATTCTGTTTGTTGACTTCTCCATTAAGAAAAAACGTGCATTCGTCTGCGAAACATTCACGTTTTAGGAAGCCCCGTTCTCCTTCAATTGTTCTTGGTAACCAGTCACAAAATTCAACCCTCCGGTCTCTGGATCATCCTCCGTGAGAGCATGCAGGATTTTCATTTCATAGGGATGAAACTTTCCTCTTTTTAGTACTCTTTGGACACTTTTTTAACTTACTCCACAGGATTCAGCAACTGCAGACGTCGACTGAGTCGGATGGATTACCATTTCAGCAACAATTTCTACCTTTTTTCCTTCTGAAAGAGGCAATCTTCCTGATATTGGAGCATCTTTCAGCGTACCAGTTGCTTGAAGCTTATTTAAATCGTTTGTGCAAATATGAACTCGAAATAGGATTCTCGGGAAATATATCATTAAACATGCGGACTGCTAGATGATAATTTCTTCCAGCTTCTCCAAATATCAAAACTGCTTTATATTTATCGTCTAAACTACGACCCATGATCACACTTTTCATAAAAGGATTTAGGCGCTCAACGGACTATTTGACAGTTAGCAGTTTGACAGTAAACAAGGTGTTACTGCGACAACGATTTTTTCCAATGCAAACCTGATTGAAAGCAACATTAGTGTTTTTAAACGAAGGTAGAAGTCCATTCTGCTCAAAGTGTAGTGGATGTATGAAGAAATGAAGTACTCTAAATCATCTCCACGAAATTTATTTTAGAAAAAGGACATGTTTTGGAGCTTTAAAGCTCTATCTTCAGCTGATACTTTCATGAATATCATGGGGAAAAAACACAACATAAAAATGTCGGTAATTTATAAAGGTAAACAAAGCATTATAGCTTTCAAACTACTTGAACCGTAATTGGGATAAAACCATTCCACTTCATATAGAAGGGGCATGGTGAAGTGGAATGGTTTTATCCCAATTACGGTTCAAATAGTTCCAGAGCTATAATGCTTTGTTTACCTTTATAAATTACCGATATTTTTATGTTGTGTTTTTCCCCATGATATTTATATAAGTATCAGCTGAAGATGGAACTTTAAAGCTCCGAAACATGTCCTTTTTTTTTAAATTCCGTGGAGATGATTACTTCATTTCTTTATTAGTGTTTTTGGTTGGGTTTGAAATGACCAAAATGTCACTTTTCAAATGTTGATATTTCGAAAACAATCGAATTCAGGAGTAAAGTGTATGGAGGAAAACTGTTGAGAATTATGAGCGGATTTCGAAAATGGAATAATATACGGAGTGTACTACTTGAAAAAATTATTGAAGATGGCGCTCAGCCGCCATTTTAAAACTTTTAGGTGTGATTTTTTCATGAAAAAGTAGGTTTTTATCTCCCATTTGAGCCCTCCAAATTTCGTTGCGATTTACGAGGTGGTTCAAGCACTGTATAATATCTAATATTTTATTATTTCAACTATCTAAAAACATAAGAAAACTATGATGGATGAACAAGTCAAATGATTATACATACTCTTATACAAAATATCTGAAACTCTACTAAATGACACTGTTACAGATTCTGGATGTCACACACAATATTGTTATCAAACAATTTCTAAATTTTGATTAATTTTTTCAATTTTTTTACCCACTTACTAGGGGGGGGGGGACTTTGGACGAGCACTGTACGTTATTCATAACAAAATATCCCAAATGTGTATATTTTTCAAGGACGATATAGTACCGTTACTCGTCGATCCTACTTCATCAGCCACAACTTGGATCAAGCACCATTTGAAACATAAGAAAGTCGAATGCACCACTCAAAATTCCCCCAAGTTCAACGGGATGCTTGAACTAGCAGTGAGGTCAGTAAAAGTCAACGTGTCTTGATATCGATTTTTGAAAAAATAAAAATTATTAAAAAAAAATTAAGACAAGCTTTTATACAAATGCACTGAAAAGTAAAAAATAATGTCTTCAATTGTTTGACCCAAGTTATTATGTGAGTAGCGAGCTTTCAAATCACAGAACAACCTAGGTCAATTGATGAGATTATTTTTTCCTTTCCAGTGCATTTGTATAAAACTTGTCTTAATTTTTTTCAATAACTTTTATTCAATTCTTTTTAGTCATTCGTGAAATCCGCCATCTCATTGAATTCTGTAAAAATTGATAATCTCCGACCCCAAAAAACCCACATACCAATTTTGAATGGGATTGGGCCCAAAACACGTCGCCATCTTGGAGCAGCCATTTTAAAATTCATGAATTTCGACGAAAACATCATGAAATCCGACCCCAAAAACGCCCACACACCAGTTTTTATTGAAATCGGGATATAATCATAAAACTCGTCGCAATATTGAAGCCGCCATTTCGAATTTCTAAATTTTGACAGGAAATTCGGGATCTTCGTCCCCAAAAACCCCCAAAAACCCCCAAATACCAATTTTGAATGGAATCGTACCATAGTCACAAAACTCGTCCGCCATATTAGAGCCGCCATTTTGTTTTTTCTCTAGTAAAAATTCCATAATGCATTGTCACCGGAATAATGAACACCTGCCAAATTTCACGTTAATCGGGCAACTAGAAGTGGTTAAAATTTAACTTTCAAGATTCAATTACAGACATACAGGGTGATTCAAAAGTGCTTTGATAAACTTCAGGAGGAGGAACTTCACAATATTCTAATATGAATTGTCCAAATAAATATATGTCCGGAAACGCTTCGTTTCCAAGGTACAGGGTATTTTCTAGATATTTAGACTTGGAAATTTCAAGTCCATTATTTGATAATCGATGCGTGTTAAAGTTATTACCATTATTTTGCATTTTTCACAAGAATGCTCAGGAAATGAATTTGACGTTTAAGTAGGTAGTTTTGGTCATTACATATTATGTGACAGTTAAACGTTTTGTTGTTTTGTTGAAGTTTCTGTAAGTTTTAAAACATTAATCTTGAAAAAATGGATTATTTAAACAATAATGCTCATTTAGCCGATATGCATTTCGTTTACGGCTTTGCGGATGACAATGCGCGCGAAGCAAGACGTATTTACCTAATCGAGTACTGCCTTCAGCTCCAACATTTACCAGTCTCCACCGTCGTTTGGCAGAAACAGGTAGCTTTAAGAGGGCAGCTAATATTATTGGAAGACCACGAGTAGTCCGAACCCCAGAATTGGAAGAAGCTGTTTTGAACGCTCTCGAGGAGAATCCAGAAACAAGTACAAGAATAATTGCTGAAGCTCTCAATTCTACTCAGTCCACAGTTTGGAGAATTATCCACAATCAACAATTTTATCCGTACCATATTCAAAGGGTACAAGCTCTTTTGCCACGAGACTTTCCCCAACGCATTACTATGTGTCAGTGATTTTTGAGAAAATTGACCCAATTTTTGAGATATGTACTCTTCACGGACGAGGCAAACTTCTCCCGAAATGCGATCACAAACTTTCATAACAATCATGTTTGGGCTCTGGAAAATCCGCACGCAGTTAGTGAAAGACATTAACAGTATCAATTTTATGTAAATGTATGGACGGCAATAATTGATAATTACTTGATAGGTCCTTTCTTTCTTCCGTTCCGACTGAATGATTATTATTATTAAATGGCGCAACTTACAAAGACTTTTTAGAAAATTAATTGCCGGGACTACTTCAGAATGTATCATTAGAAAGGACCCCGCAAAATCCTTATGGCAAATGGCTCTCGGCTAAATTCGCTGAAACTCTGCAAAAAGATAGTATTCGGTATGCTGATCAAACGTCTCAATGGGCACAACCCTCCATTTTCAACCCCAGACCCCCTACAGCCCCCCAAAGTACACTTTCCGGTTTTAATGCAATATTTCAATTCATCTTCAAAGCGTTTCCTTTCACTGCCCACCCCTTTCTCCAACCGAATCCTACATTCTACGCTCACCACACCTCGTCCTCACCCCACACCCCCACCCAACCCTTCATTAACGTCCCATTACACACTTTCAAGGTTAGAAATTCTTTAATTGTTTCATTTCAATCTGAAGCTTTTATTATATATATATAAATATGAAAGAGAGTAATATCGAGGGGACTGTTGAAAACAAAATGGAAGGAATTTAATGGACATAGCCCTCTGAGGGCTATGTCCATTATCCTATATATATATATATATATATATATATATATATATATATATATATATATATATATATATATATATATGTATATATGTATACATTAGGCACACCCCTCCCGCACCTCCCGCACCACCACCCCATCCTTTATGAATGCCCCATTACATAATTGCAAGGTTAAATATTTTTCAATTGGTTTTATTATGATCTTTCATGTGTATACTATATAATAATATATAAGTAAAAACCGGATATAACGACATTGAAGAGACCGTATACTTCGGACGTTATGTCCGATAGTTGTTATAAGCAATATACCCAAGTATGTATGTATATATTATGTCTGTTTGTAGTATGGGGATAGGTTATGCATATGAACTTGTCTTCAAATAACTTTATGTTCAGATGTCCTCGATCGTTTAATTTTCAAAGAGTTGTTCTCGAAAAGAGCTTTTATTTTATCTCTATCCTTCCAAATCGTTGATATCGTAGAGTGTGATACTCCACATTCCTTTGCAATTTCACTATTTGACTCGCCATTTTCTAATCTCCATATAATATGTGATTTTTCTTCAATATTAAACACTTTCCTATTTCTTTTTTGCGACATAGTAACGCGTAAACACACGATCTAAACCAAAAGTTTCAAAATCAACCTGTAATTCACGCGGTCAACTATTGCACTGTGCTTAATGTATACATATTGTTATGTTATGGCAGTTGTAAATTTTAAAAGACTAAAAAGCCACAAAAAGAATAAATAATAAAAATTATCAATTTCAAGAGTTTGCTTGTAAATAACTTTTAAAATTAAATGTAATTTATGAGCCTAGGTATGATATGGATAGATAAAAATGTCAAAGTACTATAAAACAGTCAATTATATACACTATCAAAATTATCATAACTCATAATTGCTCAAAAGACAACTAAAAGTCAAGATTTGCAAAATTATCATGAATAAAAAGTAAGCAACAAATTTATAAACTTGAAACACCCTGTACATGAAATTGTAGCAAACTAAAAGTTAGCCAATGAGAGCACAGCAAACGTCTTTATGAAAGATAGCCAATCAGAGAAGAGATGATCAGATGAAAAGTTGGAAATTGTGAGAGAATGGCAAAGAGGAGGTATCATAGGCAATTATCATTCAAACTTGTAATTAATGATAAGAATGGGAATTTAATTGTGTGTATAAAGTGTGCAACATTAATATAAACAGTGCAAAGTGACGATTTGGTGCGCGAATTCGAAATTTCAAATGGAACAACAACAAGGGCAAGATGTTGCGAAGCGACGAAAAAACAAAGCTTCGTGGAGATCGAAATATTTTCCAAAGCGGAAGCACGCACAAAATTTCACTAAGAGAAAATGGAATAATTCCATCATTTACTTAACAAAACTAGATTACCTTGATGATATCGTATATCCACGATTCCAAAAGCTGAGTCCCGCATCGATACGTTCCTGACACATGGTTTTGCAGTTCTAACGAAGGCTGGAGAGAGGAGACTTCCTGTTTTTATGGGATAGTTGTGAACACCAACAGTTCCAACCAGGTATAAAACTTTTAATAGTGCTTTCCCGGTCCTGAACTATTTCACAAATAACATTTATCACACTCGATGAACTCTATGTCACTTTTTATGAACAATAACAGAAAATTACGCTCACAGAAAAAGTGAGGTTCTGTTTATCTATCCATGATATGCAATTTTATGATTATCCGTGAATAATTGTTTGATTCACTCTAGCATAAGTTATTTCTCGTAGGCCAGGTATTTTTAAGTCTTCCTGAATAAAGGAGATAATTGTTTTTGATATTTGGTTTGTTTATTTTCTTACAATGATCAACTAACATAACTGAGATCATTCAATAAACTGAAGTTAGCCACCAGTGGCCAAATTCCTTTTGAACCGACTATATGAGATAAGGGCGTACCAACTGTTGTTAGCTGTGGCGAAGAAAATAATAATTGATGGTAGCGTGACGAGAGAACAGTGACGTTCGCTGACAATTATTATTACAGGGTCAGAAATATCTATTTACATCATATAAAATTTGGCTCTCAAAAGAATACCAAAAATAATTAGCTATCTTCAATATACAAAAACAACTTATATATTTACAATTATCAAAACATAACAATTAGCACCCAAAAACAGGGGCACAAATAATATTTGAAAACAAAATAATTTTGTAAAATTCATTTACCAATTTATCATACCATTACAATATATTGTAACGAACCTAGGCCGGACCTGTCGCCTCCCGCGTCATGCAATCGACAGCGATGAGATCATCCCCGGAGATATTCGAGAACCATCCAGTCGCTCTGCCGCGAAAAACAACGGTCAATATTGGAAGCAATTAGAACATGCTAGACGCCAACTGGCAGAATTCGAAACATCGAGAATGCTGTATCGGAGATAAATAGACAGCCCCCAAGAGGGAGTGAACAGTCTGAACGAGCCCATACGATCGAGCTATATAGTGGCGTAGTAATATAAATTAAATTGTAGATTAAGTGTGAAATAAATTAATAAAACCAAGTTAAGTTTATTTACGTTACAATTGGTGTCGGAAGTGAGATTTTGAAAATAAACAAGTGATCGTGGAGTGGATAGTCAGAAAAATAAATTGATAGACCTTTTTGTACGCCCAAAATAGACAGTGGCCCGGTTTTCGCGAAGTGGACAATTGTGCGTGGGAATATAAACTGATACACTGTTCGCGTGAAACAGAAAATAGACAGTGGCCCGGTTTTCGCGAAGTGGACAATTGTGCGAGGGAATATAAACTGATACACTCTTCGCGTGAAACAGACAATAGACTGGTCGCCCGTGGAAAAGAATTCGCGAAGTGAATTTTAACAAACTGATAAACTTTTCGTGTAAAACAGACTGATACCTCGTCAAAGACAAAATGTGTTCAAGAAAAGTGCGCCTTGCGGATTTGAAGGTAGCGGAATTGAAACAGGAATTGGAGGAAAGGGAACTGGAAACAACAGGTAAAAAGCAAGTACTCCAGGAAAGACTTGCAGAAGGACTTATACAAGAAGGTGAGGACCCCGAAACATTTTTATTCGAAGTTCCCGGAGGTGATTTAAGTTTGGTAATGAATAAACTGAAGAAAATTAAAAAGCCTGGAAGAAAATGAACGAAATTCAAGAAGCCTTGAAGAAATTTCTAGAAATCTGGAAGAGAAGCTTCAAGAAAATTCTATAAATCTGGAAGAGAAGCTTTCTAGAAATCTGGAAGAGAAGCTTCGAGAAAATTCAAGAAGCCTGGAAGAGAATGCTAGAAATATGGAAGAGAAGCTTCAAGAAAATTCTAGAAATCTGGAAGAGAAACTTCTAGAAAATTCAAGAAGCCTGGAAGAAAATGCAAGAAGCCTGGAAGAGAAGTTCCTGGAAAACACAGAAGGCCTAAAAAAAGAATTGTGTGGTGTGGCTAATTTTCTAGAAGGAAGAATGGGAACCGTTGAGACAGAGATAGATAAAATGAGGGAGCAAATGAACACGGAGGTAGAAAAATAAAGGAAACGAAGGAAAAAGAATTAATAGTGCGCCCCCTCAGAGATGGTTAACGAAAATGCAATGCTAGACTTGAGTTTGAACTTGGATAAAGTTCAAGAGGGTATAAAAGATGTCAAGGTCATTTCTGAAATAGGGAAGCTTTCCATGAAGCCGCCTCAATTCGACGGAAAAACTCCATGGGAAAATTACCGCCGACAGTTTGAAGCAGCGGCCAAAGCAAATGGATGGAATGCATGGGAAAGAGCTGTAGCACTAACACTTGCATTACGTGGAGAAGCGACGAATATTCTACAAACTCTTACCGCCCAAGAACAGGAGGACTATGATCAGCTGATTAAACATCTAGAATTACGATATGGCCAGGCCCATTTGGAACACGTATACCACTCCCAACTGAAAAATCGCTGCCAGAAATCGGGCGAATCCTTACAAGAATTCGAAGCTGACATTGCACGCTTGGTTCGTCTCGCATATCCAGCCACACCGGAAAATGTAATGGAGCGATTAGCGGTTCAGGCATTCTTGGATGGACTCCGTGACCAAGAAACCAGACAAGCGTTGACACTAGCTCGTCCAACACATCTCGTAGACGCACTGGCACGCGCTTTGGAATTCGAGGCAGCGAAACAATCTTGCAAAAGCCAGAGTAAAGTCCGAATGATTGAGGAAGACTCACAGGAGGCTGCTAATTGGGAAGCTGCCATAAGAAAAGTGATGAAGGAAGTTTTGCCTGAGAGAAGACAGATAAGATGCCGGAATTGTGGCAAAATTGGACATGTGCGTAGCAAATGTCCAACATTCATCGACTCCGATGCAGGAAAACTAAAGAAGGTCGACGAGAAGGGGCAATCGTCGGCATGTGTCCGGCAAGCTCCGGTTAACAACGCATATGTCGCTATCCTTCAACGACAGAACAAAGGTGTCTTCGTAGACGGTCTCATCAATAACGAGCCTTGCACCATGCTGCTAGATACAGGTGCGACTAGGACAATTCTCGGGCCTTCCTTTGCCAGAACGCCGGGACGGATTGAACCGACAACTTGGAAGCTACGCACAGCAACAGGGGAGCCAGCTACTGTATATGGCGAGCTACCGATTGAAATAATTTTGGGCAGCACTAAAGTGAAACATCAGGCACTTGTAGCGGACATCGAAGACGATGCAATCATCGGAATGGACATCATGAATTCCAGAGGGTTTGAATTGGATTTCAAAGACGGCGTCCTACGTGTCAACGGAGAAGAGCTGGTGCTTCATGGGAGAAGTGAGGAGTTGATCCGTGTGCGGTTGGCTGAAGATGTAAGCGTACCTGAGAGGGCTGAAACCATTCTGGAGGCTCGCCTGGACGGGAGTGCGAGCAGTGGAGACGTGGTGATGTTCGAGCCCAAACTGCATGATGAGAAAATTGGACGAGGGATTGCACTAGGGAAGACCTTGTTGCGTGCTGACAAATTTGTGCCGGTAAGGGTCATGAATGTCAATTATTTCCCAGTGACCTTGAAGAAAGGAACAATTTTGGGGCACTGCTCGTCAGTTTCATCTGTGATCCGGGGCCAACCCAACCCAACCCAACAACTTGCCCACAGAACTAGAAAAATTAGTTGCCATCTCTTCCAAAGACATAAAACCAGCTCAACAGCCCAAACTAAGAGATTTAGTCAAAAAGTACCAAGACATCTTCGATACCGGACAAGGAAAAGGGGGTCGAACTAATGTGGTCCAGCACAAGATTGATACTGGGGGTGCCCGACCGATCCGGCAATCAGCAAGAAGACTTCCTCTTGCCAAGAAGGAAGAGGCTGACAAAATAGTCAGCGATATGGGAAAAGAAGGAGTTATCGAACCATCTGACAGTCCCTGGTCCTCTCCAGTCGTACTGGTGAAGAAAAAGGATGGATCGACACGCTTTTGTGTAGACTATCGCCAACTTAATAATGTCACGAAGAAGGACAGTTACCCTCTCCCGAGAATAGATGACACCCTAGACACGTTGGCTGGTTCCACGATTTTCTCGACCCTTGATCTGAAGAGTGGATACTGGCAAGTAGAACTCGCTCAGGAAGATCGAGAAAAGACTGCTTTTACCATCGGCTCAGGATTGTGGCAGTTCACCGTTATGCCATTCGGGCTCTGTAATGCTCCCGCCACATTCGAAAGATTGATGGAGACAGTGCTGAAAGGACTCTCATGGAACACGTGTCTAGTGTATCTCGACGACATAATTGTGGTCGGCAGATCGTTTGAGGACCACGTGAAAAACTTGGAGGAAGTATTCCTGCGACTGAGGAACTCGGATTGAAGCTGAGCCCTAAGAAATGCCATCTGTTCCAAAAAGAAGTACGATACCTCGGCCACGTTGTCTCTGGAGAAGGAGTAGCATGGATGACCAGAAGATCAAAGCTGTTAAGGATTGGCCCATCCCAAAAGACATTCACCAACTTCGAAGTTTCCTTGGTTTATGCACATACTATCGCCGATATGTGCTGGGATTCGCCAACATCGCTAAACCACTGACCAGGCTCACGGAAGGCCAAACAAAGTTCCAGTGGTCCGAAGAATGTCAAGATTCATTCAGGAAGCTGAAAGGAGCTTTGATCAACGCACCTATACTGAGCTATCCCCTACCCGAAGGGAAATTCATTTTGGATACGGACGCCAGCAACGTGGGACTTGGAGCTGTCCTATCTCAGATCCAGGAGGGACAGGAGAAGGTCATTGGTTATTTCAGCAAGACGCTTAGCAAACCAGAGCGCAATTACTGTGTCACCAGGCGAGAGCTGTTAGCTGTTGTAAAGGGAGTGGAACACTTCTACAAGTACGTGTATGGAAGAAGATTCCTGTTGAGAACTGACCATGCAGCTCTCAAATGGCTCTTACAGTTCAAAAATCCTGAGGGTCAAGTAGCACGTTGGATCGAGAGACTCCAAGAATTCGATTTCGAGATCGAACATCGAGCCGGAACTAGCCATAAGAATGCAGATGCCTTGTCAAGCCCCTTTTCCACGAGCAGAAGAGAAAGAAGCAACACTTTGTAGAACCGCGGCAATGGATGACAACTGGAATGACAGCAAGATCCAGAAAGACCAAGAGAGAGACCCGACCTTGGCTTAGTCGTCAGCTGGAAGAAGGGCAATCGAAGACCATCATGGCAGGAAGTCGCAGGTTACTCGCCGGCTGTTAAGTCCTATTGGGCACAATGGAACTCTCTTATTCTGGACAATGGGATCCTGAAACGTGTGTTGGAGGCCGATATTGGTGGGGAAGACAGACGCCAAATAATTGTTCCTAGGAACAGAAGAGAGGAAGTGCTGCGGAAATCCATGATGGAGTCGCCGGAGGACATCTGGGAGTGACGAAGACCCTGCAGAAAGTGAGGCAACGGTTTTACTGGGCCAATTGTCAAGCTGACGTCCAGGACTGGTGCAGGAAGTGCGCTGTATGCGCTGCTAGCAATGGACCTCGAATACGACCCAAGGCCCCGATGCGTCAGTACAACGTAGGCAGCCCGTTCGAGAGAATCGCCATTGACATCGCCGGCCCGTTTCCCGTATCCGACCACGGGAATAAATACATCCTTGTGGCAATGGACTACTTCAGTAAGTGGGCGGAAGCCTATGCCCTGCCCAACCAGGAAGCCATCACCGTCGCCGACGTCTTGGTGAAAGAGTGGATATGTCGATTCGGTATTCCAATGGAGCTGCACTCGGATCAAGGCAGAAATTTCGAATCCAACCTTTTCCAAGAAATATGTCTACTGCTGAACATCCGCAAGACAAGAACCACGGCCCTACATCCGCAGTCTGATGGAATGGTGGAACGGATGAACAGGACGATCAACCGCCACTTGTCCAAGGTTGTCTCTGACCATCAAAGAGACTGGGACCAGTATCTTCATTTGTTCCTGATGGCCTATCGATCCGCAGTACACGAGTCAACCGGTCAAACTCCTGCCAGTATTATAATGGGCCGAGAACTGCGACTGCCTTGTGACTTGAAGTTTGGGATACCGCCAGGACAAGACACTGCGGGAGAGGACTACGTCAGCAAACTTCGGCAGAGAATGGACGACATCCACGAACGAGTCCGGTTGAACATCCAGAGTGCCAGCGATAAAATGAAGAAGACCTATGACATCAAGGCCGACGCTGGAGGATTTAAGGTTGATGACCTGGTTTGGCTGTACAACCCCAAACGTCGTCGTGGACTATCACCAAAGTTGCGGAACTCGTGGGAAGGCCCGTATAAAATCGTGAAAAGGATAAACGACCTTGTGTACCGAATCCATAAGCCACCCGAGGGAAACCAAGGGTCGTCCATTTCAACAGGTTGGCCCCTTACGCTGGAAACCATGACCAAGTTCGCACCCTCAAGCCACCGGAGGATGATATGACGTTCGAGAAGTTTATGTCCTTGTATTCAAACGGGCAGAAAGTTCTACATGGTGTTACTAGAGAGGAGTCACGAGACCTTTTCGAGGTGCCTGCTGACTACGCACTAGCGCACTGTGTGGCAGAAGATCTTCGAATGTCCAGGGGCATCGCCGTAGTGTTCTCCAAGAAATTTGGTCAACTCCAAACACTGCGGGAGCAGAATCCAGAAGTTGGTGGGGTGCTACAGTTGAAGAAAGGCCAGAGAAACATCTACTACCTAGTTACCAAGAGGCATTCCCAAGATAAACCGTCCTATGAAGATGTCTGGAAGAGTCTCACCAAACTAAGAGATACTATGGTGGACCAGAATCTGGTGGATCTAGCAATTCCAAAATTATCCTGTGGTATTGATGGGTTGGACTGGAGAGTCATAAGAAGTATGCTGGAGGCGATATTCAGATCCAGCGGCGTCAAGATTTTGGTTTGCTGTAACCCTCTTCCACGACCGATCATGAAGACCGTGGAGTGTTACTTCCATCGAACTTCACGGTGCAGATATGGGGAGTCATGCAGATATCGTCACACTCCAAGGATGAAATTTCGGGACGAAATGTCTTTAAGAAGGGGGCAATGTAACGAACCTAGGCCGGACCTGTCGCCTCCCGCGTCATGCAATCGACAGCGATGAGATCATCCCCGGAGATATTCGAGAACTATCCAGTCGCTCTGCCGCGAAAAACAACGGTCAATATTGGAAGCAATTAGAACATGCTAGACGCCAACTGGCAGAATTCGAAATATCGAGAATGCTGTATCGGAGATAAATAGACAGCCCCCAAGAGGGAGTGAACAGTCTGAACGAGCCCATACGATCGAGCTATATAGTGGCGTAGTAATATAAATTAAATTGTAGATTAAGTGTGAAATAAATTAATAAAACCAAGTTAAGTTTATTTACGTTACAATATATAATAAAAGCTTCAAAAGATTGAAATGAAACAAATAAAGAATTTTAACCTTGAAAGTGTGTAATGGGGCGTTAATGAAGGGTTGGGTGGGGGTGTGGGGGTGAGGGCGAGGTGTGGTGAGGGTAGAATGTAGGATTCGGTTGGAGAAAGGGGTGGGCAGTGAAAGGAAACGCTTTGAAGATGAATTGAAATATTGCATTAACACACCGGAAAGTGTACT
The DNA here is from genome assembly GCA_018342105.1 of Gonioctena quinquepunctata. Taxonomy (NCBI): domain Eukaryota; kingdom Metazoa; phylum Arthropoda; class Insecta; order Coleoptera; family Chrysomelidae; genus Gonioctena; species Gonioctena quinquepunctata. The sequence continues at coordinate 136,805 of JAFIRS010001794.1, read as the reverse complement.
TTGGGGGGGCTGTAGGGGGTCTGGGGTTGAAAATGGAGGGTTGTGCCCATTGAGACTTCTGATCAGCATACCAAATACTATATTTTTGCAGAGTTTCAGCGAATTTAGCCGAGAGCCATTTTCCATAAGGATTTTGCGGGGTCCTTTGTATCCGCGTGTGGTTTATGCATGATGGGGCTCCGGCCCATTTGAGCATTGAAGCCAGGCAATTCCTTAACACTGTCTATCCAAATCGATGGATCGGTAGGGGTGTAGAAGAACATAACCAGGCGTGGGCACCAAGGTCCCCAGATCTAAACCCGCTAGATTTTTATTTTTGGGGACATTCGAAGTCACTAGTTCATAAAACTCCAGTAGCGAACGAGGAAGATCTAAGAAACCGAAACCGAAAAGTAGACGCCTGTGAAACAATAAGAAACACACCAATAATTTTTGAGCGGGTACGAGATTCAATGACTAGAAGACTGAATGCATATCTTCGCTGAAGGTGGACACTTCGAACAATTTATTTGAGTACAATTTAGTTTTCTTTATTTTATTTTTAACCGACGAAACCAAAAAGGAGGAGGTTCTGTTACGCCCTGTAATTACAGGAAAACTTTCTTCCCTACAAAACAAGTTCAAATAGGTTTCACATGCTTGACTGAAAGAACTGATAAGCATACGCTCGTTAAACCATACGTTGTTATTGGAAGACAATTAAATGCACTTAAAAATAATTATCAAGAATAACCCTTGTACACCGGATTCATAAATAACTCATCTAGGAAAAATTAACGATGGTAACCAAGAGTATTAATTCTAATTTGTTGATATCGCCTCGCGATATGGGTTATCATCGAACGGTTTTATTGCAATTGTACCGACAGAACGCGCCATAAATTCACCGAGTATGACAGTCATTAAATATAACTCTTCCTCGAAAAGGCATAAAATTATGTTTTATATATTTTATTTGATGACAGAAACAAAACAAACCCATTGATTATTTATTATTACGATCAGTTGAAGATAACGGGTATGGAATGAAAATAACGCATGACGCATGACGCGAGATAGGGTTGAATAGTATAAAAAGCGCGAGTTTCATATCAAAACAATCATTCGGTGTTTAGCAGTCAAGCAAGTACGTTCAGAGATGAGGTTATAAATCAGTCTTAGAACAGTAGCCAAGTATCTTAGTCGTTACTCCTGTAATATGTTTTTCTGAAAAGTGAGGTTAAAAAGTCCGTCGAATCACAGTATCGTAAACTAATGAAGAGAAGTGTACCAGTAAAAATCGTCAATATAGTGAACTTCAGAAACCATTAAACTGAGCAACTGCAAACCAAGTATTGCACGCACGAGTGAACAGTTTTTTTTTTTAAATAAATCTTTAATACCCAGTATCTTGGAAACGAAGCGTTTTCAGACATATATTTATTTGGACAATTCATATTCTAATATGGGAAATCACCTCCTGAAGTACTCACCCTGTATATATCACAAAAAAAATTTTAAAAAAACTTTAATTCAAATCTGTTTCAAGAGATGAAATCTTAATTTCATTAACCTATGACATGTACATTCTTTGTATAAGAATATCCATTCAGATTACATGATGAACATCCTAAAAAAGCAAGGCCGTACAAATTTCGGGTGGGGTTTGGTTGTAAAATAAATAATGCAATGTACATACAGATGGAATCAGATTGTACAGTGTGGAAAGTATCACTTACAAAATTGAAAAATGTGAATGGGATGTACATAACACTACCTGATTTTCACCTTATTCCAGATATATTTTACAGATTTTGAGGGGTGTCTCAACCTCCTTAACCCCCCACCTAGATACGGCCTTGTAAAAGAGGGATGCATTTCTGGTGGTGTAAAAAAAAACTCCATTTCAAATAAAATGTGTCACCTTCAAATGTCCAAATAAATAACAAGTGCTTCAGAAAGTGATCTCTAAAAATGTTTTATCTACTGCGATTTAATGTGCGCAAAACGTTGTGGGAATGTTCTATTGTGTCTTTGAAAAGGCTATCAAAACTACTTAGGACAAGTTATTTTTGTGACATCCCAGGGACATCCTAAAAATCGCCACCTGCGGCGGACATTGGCTTTCCTATAAAAGTTCTATTCATGTCAGTGGATGTTCAATGTCTCAAAATCTCGTACTTTCATCATCACTGAGATGTTTTTGTGCTCACTGGGTAATTCTCCAATATATACGAGAAACAGAGTATATTTTGTATTCCGGTTGGAATATTTGATTCCACTTTATGTATACAAAGGAACAATCTTCAGTAAACTTTATCCAAGCATACATGTACATACACTTCGAAATCACTATAATTCAGAGGTTATGTATACCCCACTACATAATATGAAGAATATTTGAAATTGTAACAAGAAAACTCTCTCTCAGTTTTGATCGTTAGCTTGCGATTTTGTAACAACTGATATTCAGTTAGGGCACTCATCTTGATTTGAGAGAAGTTACCTATTCAGTATCTACTGGTGAAAAATTTCTGAAAACACTTACCAAATAGAGGTAGCCACAATATCAGCTGGAGGGAGAAAAATTGCACAGTCGAGTCCACATCACTCCAATAGTTATAAACATTGTTCTAATCGATATATTCACTAACACATAAAGGAGGTTCATTTTCACTATTTGAATAATCTTTTCATCCCGATTCCCGATCTTAATACTTTTCAAACTTTCTAAGCGTCACTGTTCGAAAACATACTCCCAAGCGCAGGCTCGAATTTGATTGTTGTGGAGCACGGCCATCTAATTCAATCGAATTTTGTGAAATCTGTTAGTTGAAAGCAATATTTAATGATAAATAACCTAATGTTAGAACGAAATAATGTTGAAATGGAATGGGTTCTATTCCCAGTAATTGTAATTCCTTCTTCCAAAAAGCTGTTCTAATTTTATCCATCATAAGTGTAACTAGGATTTATAACCCAGCTTAGGTATTGCGAAAATTGATTTTTATGAAGTTAATAAACTATGTGAATTATTATTGAGAGTAGGTAGGTACAATAACGATTTTTAAATGAATGTTTATTCTTTATGGGACAGCTTCTTCAAATCATTCAAGTGTTTAGGTTCGAAATTCTATCAAAACTTTGTACTCCGCATAAAACGTGTTTAACCAGTAAGTATGATTGGCGCGGAAATATATACAGGGTGAGTCAGAATAAGACTGACAAACTCCGACTACAGATTCCTCACCTCATTTCGAGGTGAAAAGTTGCTATCAAGGTATGTTCTAAAATGTATCTCCTCTGAGATACAGGGTGTCGAAAATACGGAAAAAAATTCAGATTTAATTTGTTTTCTCCAAAATTCCTGAAGGAAAAAATTTGAAACTTGGTACACTAATCAAGGATTATCAACGTGCTAATTTGAAGTTATAATTTTTCATTTTCGTAAATCAGTGGCGTAGTTACGATGGTATATGGTCATAAGTTCCTTCATATTTTCTTGGGACAAGTGAATGAAGATATGTCCTTAGTAGAGACATAATTTCCTATGTGCAATACTCGCATAGTGCTAATTTCTTACAACATATCGGAATATGAGTCAACCTCCTGAACATTTTTTAATGTTGGGAGAATCGGAAACATAGTACGGGTGAGTCAGAATGAGACCGATAACTCAATTTTTTCATTCATCTGTCTGTCTGAAATAATTTTTGCGAAAAACTGAAAATAAGTACTCCTAATTTGGAGTATAATTATCAAAGCAATTTCTGATTGAACTGTCTAGGAAAATATTATCCAATCAACATGTTTTTTATGAAGAAAAACAAATATTGTGTATTAATATCTACTTAAAAGATAGAAACGGTTTGGTGGGTACCCTACATAGAAGCAAAAAATGCATCAAAGCAAATGTTCAAATGGATCACCATTTTGTTCAATACACAATTGGCATCTCCGTACCATCGACTGTCGCACGCTTTGGAGTATTCCTGGTGTATCCTGTATTAACATACCTGCTGCTAAAATTCTTACCGTTAAATCTTCCACAGATTCTAACAGGTTTTCATACACTAGGAATTCAAGGTATCCCCACAAGAAAAAGTCTAGTGACGTTAAATCCGGAGAACGTGCAGGCCAATGTATGGGACCACGTCTACCTATCCACCGATCATGGAATATTTTATCAAGAAATTGACGAACGATTCGTTGGAAATGGGTCGGTGCTCCGTCATATTGATACCACATTCTATGAAGAACCAATAGAGGTACGTCTTCAAGTAGCACAGGTAAAACTTGTTCTGCCAATTCAAACTGGTAGGAAGAAGATATGGTCCAACGATACGAATTTCGATAATTCCTACCTAAATATTCACTGAAAACTTTTGTTGGTAGCCTTTTCGAAACGTTCCATGCGGATTTTGTTCATCCCATAAATGGCTGTACCTACTATTGAAATATCCATCTCTTGTGAAACATGCCTCATCCGTGAATAGAACATATCTGAGAAAGTCGTGTGCTCCTTCATACATCCTCAAAAACCATTCACAAACAAATCTACGAGGGCCATAATCACCAGCATCTAGGGCCATCACCTTCTGTAGGCGAAATGGATACAATAGTTGTTCACGTGCTGCCTGACTTACTGTTGATTGTGACACTTGTAACCTATACGAAATAGCCCGAGTGCTGGTAGAAGGATCTGCTGCTAATCGTTCAAGAATTTGTTCTTCCGTAACATTATCTCTTCTTGTTCTATTCGCACCACACTGGTGTTGACTGAATTTAAAGGACCCCGTTTCCTTCAATCGTCGATGCACAGCTATAAAAGTGAAATGTGGATGATGTCTGGATATCTATGTTGATATAATTCAGCTGCGGCTCTGGCATTTCCCCCTGTTTCACCATAAACGAAATGCATATCTGTATATTCATCAAATGAATAATCCATTTTGAAACGATTTTCACTGACTCAAATGATGACAGATGACTTGACAATAATACAAACTGCTTTGGGTTACTGTCAATTATGTCTAATGTAAGTATCGATATATCAGTGTGTTTCTACCGAGAACAATGAAAAAGGGCTACGTTTCTTTTTAGTTACGAATTTCGTGTATGTTTTATGCGTTGGTCAGTGGTGTACTGAACAGCCAGCATGAAAGGTTCGAGTTTGCAACTAGTTATCACGAATCGAAAGAAATCATTTAAGTAGATATTAATACACAATAATTATTTTTCTTCATCAAAAACATGTTGATTGTATAATATTTTCCTAGATAATTCGATCAGAAATGGCTTTGATAATGATACTCCAATATAAACTTCAACAAATTAAGAGTACTTATCTTCAGTTTTTCGCAAAAATTATTTCTGACCTTAACTCTTATCTGAGTGGAGTATCATGAATTTAAGGTTGGGTTTGTTTGTCAGTTGATCTGTCAAAACAATCATATGCAAGGAAGTATGGTAACATATCAGTGAACCCGCGACATCGATTCGATCAAATAATATGATGAATGAAAAAATTAGGTCTCATTCTGACTCACCCGTACTATGTTTCCTGTTCTCCCAACTTTAAAAACTGTTCAGGAGGTTGACACATATTCCGATATGTTGTAAGAAATTAGCATTATGCGATTATTGCACTCAGGAAATTATATCTCTACTAAGGACATATGTTCAGTTTTTCTAAATTATCTCAGAAACCTCCACTTTTAGGCCCATGTTATGTTTTGACTTTCAGGTTGAATATCGAGGAGCCGAACTGATGTCAAACGCTCATTTGTCCATTCACTTGTCCCAAGAACATATGAAGGAACATATGACCACATACCATCGTAACTACGCCACTGGTTTACGAAAATAAAAAATCAGCACGTTGATAAATCTTGATTAGTGTACCAAGTTTCAAATTTTTTCTTTCAGGAATTTTGGAGAAAACAAATTAAATCTTAGTTTTTTTCGTACTTTCGCCACCCTGAATCTCAGAGGGGGTGCATTTTAGGACATACCTTGATAGCAACTTTTCACCTCGAAACGAGGTGAGGAATCTGTAGTCGGAGTTTGTCGGTCTCATTCTGACTCACCCTGTATATAGTTAATACTAGGTGACCCAACAGACGATGTCATTTCCAAATTTCTATAAACCCAGAAACTTTTTCCTGAAAACTCCGCGTAGAATATCTTCATTAACCGACAAAAAAAAAGAGGTTCTCTATGAATTTTTTGTCAAAATTCATAAATTCAAGATGGCGGCTCCAAGATGGCGGACAAGTTTTGTGATTTTGGTCCGATTCGATTGAAAATTGGTATGTGGGGATTTTCGGCGTCGGACATTATGAATTTTCTGCCGAAATTCATAAATTCAAGATGGAGGACAAGTTTTGTGATTACCTTCATTCGAAATGTTATTGTTGATTAAAAAAACTAAACCTTGGAATTAACAACGGTTGTTCAAATTTGTTTCAGATTTGGAAAGATATTCGTGATTGAAGAAGTAGACACGATCAGTCCTACACTCTACCAGATCTTGAGAAAAGAGTTCATCAGTCAAGGTAGGCGCCCAAACAATACAAGGTGGTCTAGAGCTGTGCGACTTTGCACTACTTTTGACAGGTTTTTTGTTGTAACTTGTTCGTTTCTTCATCAAATGGTGACTATGTATGATTTCAACATTTTAACTGAGGACTGCTGTGATTAGAAATCAAGAAAATATATCCGCAAATACATTTGAATTTTTTTTAAATTTGGCTTTGTTATCCACGAATAGTTGTGAGTTTGTCAACACCTTCAAAATGCCTCCAGAAAGTGTTTGAAAAAAAGACAGAGGTAGGTATTGGAAGCAAGTAAAACAACAAACTATAAGAAAATCAAATATGTTATTCTTTATAAAATACATAAAACCAGTCTCTACATTTCTAGGTAGACAAAGCTTACCAAATTCGAAAATATAAAAACAAACAACTCTGTGATAACAAATAAACTAAAAACATTCGAAACCCCTTTCAAAAGATAAACTAATCAACTTAATTCCCTATTAAAATAATAATATCCCATGGAAGATGAAGGAATACATTTTTTTTTTTAACATTCCTTTTGCGCATGACATGTTTTCAACATCGGGATAGACTGATCTTTCCTAGCAAATACTTCACCAAAAACCCATCTTCATCTATTTCCATCACTTATTCAACATAATGTTTGAGAGTTTTCTTAGTTAAGAACGCTAATTTTACAAAATCACCACTGGGGGTTTATTTTGGTTGATGAGCAAACTAAGAGGCAGGTCGTCGTCTTTTTCAATTGAATTTTCCCTAGGTTGCAGATGAAGATTGTTAGTTTTCTTTATTTGGATCACTATCCAAGCTGTTGTGATCTGTTAGAAAGATCTCAGTTTCTACAGAGTTGCCAGGCTCTATTCTGAGCATTTTTTTTCTTCTTCGAACGCATAAAAATTTGTTATTTTATATAATGTTTGTAAACGCTTCCGAAAACATTGGCACACGATATCACAGAAAGATAGTCACGAGGGTCAAGCGACCGTTATTGATAAATGGGATTGACTAATTAAAAGACCAGCAACAAAGGCGGCTTTGATATTTTTGAGAGAAATAAACAAGCAGTGAAGATATTCACATTGAAATGTGATGAAAGATTATCGCCTATCGGGAATTTTTGTCCTTCCTTATTTTTGGCCTAGGGAAGTGTGGTTGTGCTAAACCAATATTCGAAGCAAAAGTCATCAAACCATTTATTTATTTATTACGATTGTACCTCGCTTTGCCAAGACCACCTGAGGTTCACTGATCATACAACCTTTCAACTTTGTAAACCACGTATAACGGTAAACTCCATCGCCGGTTATCGAAAACAACACTGATGCAGCTGACTTTGTAACATTCACCACCCTCTCCGGATAATTAGTTCCTTTTAGAAATATACACTTGCGTGAACCAGTATCATCTGATAGGTTTGTTTTATCATGATTAAAGAACGTAGTCTAAACTCCATTTTAAATTGTCAAAGTGGGCATTTCACATCGGTTTTTTAAAGACGAGATTTTTCATATTTTGCCACTATATATTTCAATAAATTTCAATCCTTTCCTGAAAAGTTATCTGCAAATTGGAAACTCTCCGACTTTTGTTTCCCATTTATCAGTGCCCTTCTCTCTGATTTGTTCCATTTCTGATATACCTATTGTTGACCTCACATTTTTATTTGGGTTAATTTCCTTTTCTTTGGCTTCAATTAATTTTTCAAAATATTTTCTACACCTTTTCATTATTTTGTCTTCTTCTGTGGCTGTTTTTCTCCATCATCTTCCATATTAATCATATTCTTTTGCTTCATTTGTTTTAAAGTTCCATCAACTAGTTTCTGAGTCTCCCTAAAATTTTTGTTATATACAGTGTCACACATAAAGTTCGCAACATATGGAAGTTTTTTTTATTAATAGATATAATGAAAATTTGACTTCGCAGTTAGTTTGTGCTTGACAAATGAGTAAAAAACAGCCTTTTTCCTTTTGTCATGTGCTACTCTAAACCTGTCAAATTTGACATTTTTTTCGAAAATCCTCAAAGAATCAGTTTTTTTGGAAATTTCGAAAAATGCCAAATAAAAAAGTTGCTCAGTTTCCAATTTTATACCTTTCCTCAAAATTTGGACACTTCGACTTTTTTCCTTTTTTTTTTATTTTTCGAATCATTCGCTCTACCGATTCGAACGAAACATGATTCAAATTTCATAATTTTGATGAATACGAGACTTCAATGTCATATCTTGCCGAGAAAATACCCACATTGGCCTGTTACCAGAAATAAAAATAAATGCACCTCCAGAAATTCGCCTTTGTTGTTGCAAAGTTCACCTAATTTTTTCATTTCATTGTGAAACTGATTCGGATTTTCAATGTATGGACGTTAATATGTCAGTAACCGAATGAACGAATTTCTTTTCATTCTTATTACACTCGTATTTCTTTTTTTAACAGATTTGTATCCCGTTAGCAGCAGATGAGCCCGAAATATTTTGATGTAGTTTACACCCAACAGTGTGACTGTTGGATGTAAACTGTTAGATGTAATTTTCGGGTAAAGAATAATTTTTCGCAACGTTTTTTGAATTAATTTCATAAATTATTTTCACCGTTAGATGTGTAAAAAACATTAAACCAAAATAACTATAACCAAATTCACAACAAAACATCGTAACATTCATTGATTTATCTCAATAATCTTATAAAGAACCCGAATTCATCATTCAGTATGCCGTCCTTCCCGTTCTATAGTCCTTACATTCACAGACTTTGTGGCATTTTTAATAAACAGGGGATTTATGTTAGCACAACACTCCCGAAAGGTATTCTCTGAATGTTCTTTGTTTGCAAATGGTCTGTGCTCATAACCCCATAGAAAAAAGTCCATTGGAGATAAGTCCGGTGATCTTGGTGGCCAATAATCTTTCCAATCTCGTTCTATCACTTTTCCCGTAAACATCTGACTGAGACACTGTTTCACTTCTACCGTTTGGTGGATTCAAGCTAATACCACAAATTTCGTCTAACACTTAGAGGCAGATTATCCAAAACTTCAGACAAATGATTCATAATGAAATTTCTGAACATGTCTGCGTTCCAATTTTGTCTAAAAAAATATGGTCCAATTATTTGGTTATGTAATAAACCACACCACACATTTGTCTTGAATTAATATTAGTCACGGCATTCTATTACAAAATTTGGATTATTGTTGGACCACCATCATCAATTTTGAGAAACTAACTGTTCCGTTCGACGAGAAAGTTGCCTCGTCTGTCCATAAAATCCTGTAGGGAAATGTGATATCATTTTCTCTCTCACCTTGGAACCAAAATGAAAATCCTACTCGAATATCGGAATCTCTTTCTTTAAGAGTGTGTATGAACTTTGGCTTATAGGGATGGAAATTATTTTCGTGCAAAATTCTTCCCACAGTTTCTCTGTCAACCCCTGTATTTTCACTAATACTCCTAATATTAGTTTTTCCGTTTTCAACAACGCTCAAACAAACGTTGAGTTGTTCTTCTTCATTTACCTTATTGGATTATGTGGTTTCTTGAAACGATTGTCCACAGAGCCAGTTTCTTTGAATGTTTCAATATCCTTCCCACGGTACTAAAGTGAATATTTCTTTCTGTTGCCGGTGATTGAAAATAAAAGCAACATCTCGATATGGCACATTCTCACCACATAAAAGAACGATTTCCACTTTGTCTTGTGTGGATAACATTGTACATAAAACTTATTTGTGAATTATAATTGTACGAAAATCTGTACACAAAACAACTCGATTTATCAAACGCAATAATTTGACATCAACCAAAACTAAAAAATTGTTTCAAAAGCCTACTAAGGGAAAATTTTATTTCGATTTGATCAATTGTACTAGTTTCTTCCCGAAATGTTGCATTAGTCTTGTATTGTTTAAAGTCACGAAATTTTATATCATGTTTAGTACAAATCGCTAGAACGTAAGTATTTTGAATAGTTATGAAACTGTAGGTCATTGTTATTTTTACAGAAAAGTATTGTAACGAAGTTACTATTTTCCGGCTATATTATCAACCAAAAGCTCCCTGTAAGGAATTAAATCCCGCTTGAAAGTAATAATAGGTCTAGAAATACCATTCAGGTTCGTGATAAATCCGTGAATCACCCCTAACACGATAGATAGGCTAAACACCCTCCGTAACTCACGCCAATACCGCGAGCGTGGTTGTGAAGAACGAACGATTGGTAATTGCGCGCGCCAGCGAATCGAGAACGAATGATTGAAACAAAGCAATCGTACGTCACCCGCCCCACTCTGGAGCAAGCACTGGAATCGAACGCAAAACTCAAGAATCAAAGTTTCCACGGAGATGGAATTTCATTCACATACGAGCCAACAGTCCGATCGCCACGCAGAGAAATATCCCAGCCGTCGCCACCGAGAACATGACACTGTCTCCGAGCAGCCGTTGACGTCACGCCTGGGTAAATATACGAATTATAAGTTGTAGCAAAACTTTTCAAAGTCCACAAATCGAAGCGCGCATAATTGTGGAGGGGAGACAACTCAAGGAAAGGAAACCGACGAATATTCTGGGCAACGATTTATCAAGGAGTTAGTTGATCACCGAGCTCGAGCGAAAGTACCACGGCAGACCTACAGACGAGGTGAAGAAGTCATACCCGACCAGTGGACGATACCAGACGAATTCCGAACCGAAGCCTTAGCTGTCGTGACGCCCGTTTCCTGACGTCATTCCGTTGGTAAATATAAGATCACCAGTCCAGCAAGTGTCCGCCAGAGCTTAGGTAGAGGGGGAAAAATCGCCTAGGTCTCCTTCAAACACTCTTCGAGGAATCAGAACCGTTTGAGATCGAGAACTGATCATCACGCAAATTAGTGCCTCCGCGAGTAAGCCGAGTGAGTGAAAAGTGCCAAAGTACCGGTGAGCCTGCGCATGGATAGTAAGGCAGTTCGACGAGTGTACCGTGCGCGTGAATAATAGTGTTAGTTTTCCAGTTAGCCGAAATTGGATAGAATCCGTCAGTTGGGTCCTGTTCTAAGGACTGACCACACTAACGGTCGCGCAGGATAGGACTAGTAGTAGGAAAAATCGCGTTAGTTTTCCAGTTAGCCGAAATTGGATAGAATCCGTCAGTTGGGTCCTGTTCTAAGGACTGGCCACACTAACGGTCGCGCAGGATAGGACTAGGACTAGGAAAAATCGTGTTAGTTTTCCAGATTAGCCGAAGTGGAAAAACCCGTCAGTTGGGTCCTGTTCTAAGGACTGGCCACACTAACGGTCGCGCAGGATAGGAATAGGGTGTACAATTACCATAAAACGAAGCCGAGATATGACGTCCGAACTAAAATAAAAACATCGTACTACACACGGAACAAGACGAACTGCTCACCCATTCATTCCGTAACCTTGGCCGCCCGTAAAAGCTTTGTTGCCTAAAAAGTAGAACTAGAGTAATACCGTTTTGCCTTCTGGTTTTTGAGCTTGTGCACTACTAACCCCCCACCGCATGTGCTTTTGGTTGTTAGCAAATTCCTGATTTAAGCTTTGCACCCTTCCCGCTTGCGAGTAATTCTGCTTATTTTGTATTTACTTGAAACGGCGGTCAGCCGTACTGCCCCTGTATATAAGAGTTAAAATAAATTGTTTTCCCTGTGCACCTTGAATACGTTATTATTTGCACAACAATTAATCATCCCGCAGCCTACACCCAGGTAGCAAACCCAGTCAAGGGCAAGTAAAGTCTGCCTTTCTGGCCTCGTCAAGTCTTGTCACTACTATATTGACCCCTGGAGTGTTTTATTTTCTCCACTGAGGCTGCCCGGAGCAGTGTCCTTCACACTCAATTGAAGGTGGCGCCCGAGAAAAAGCCGAAACTAGTGAAAACCGCCAAAGTTTGATATCAGGGGAAGGAAACCCCTTTCACAGTATAATATTTCGGGTTTGTGTATAACTGAATTATTGGTCAGAAAAATAATCAAACTGGATAAAAATCTATTAAAAAAAGAAATACTAGTGTAATGAGAATGGAAAGAAATTCGTTTATTCGATTATTGACATATTAACGTCCATAAATTGAAAATCCGAATCAGTTGCACAATGAAATGAAAAAACTAGATGAACTTTGCAACAACAAAGACGAATTTCTGGAGGAGCATTTTTTTTTCTGGAAACAGGCCAATGTGGTTATTTTCTGGGGAAGATATGACATTGAAGGCTCGTATTCATCAAAATCATGAAATTTAAATCATGTTTCGTTCGAATCGGTAGAGCGAAAGATTCGAAAAATTGGAAAAAAACTCGAAGTAACAGTAGAGAGTCCAAATTTGGAGCAAAGGTATAAAATTTAAAACTGAGCAACTTTTTTCTTTAGCATTTTTTGAAATTTCCAAAAAAACTGATTTTTTTGGGGATTTTCGAAAATAATGTCAAATTTGACAAGTTTAGAGTAGCACATGACAAAAAGAAAGAGGCTGTTTTTAACTCATTTTCCAAGCACAAACTAACTGCGAAGTCAAATTTTAATTATATCCATTAATAAAAAAAACTTCCATATGTTGCGAACTTTATGTGTGACACTGTATATTCTCGGGTGAAAACATTCCAATGGAGTTCGAAATGTCGGAACCTTCTGTACAACTTAATAAAAATTGTCAACCTCTCGTAAATATATTTTTTTAAGGCGAAAGACGATTGATCAAGCTCAATGGAAAGTTGATGGACTACCACGGCGACTTTAAGCTGATCCTTTGCAGCAGGGAAGAATGTCTGAAACTGCCCCCAGACATAGCGCCTCTCGTGAATGTTATGAACTTTGCGGTGACCCACGCTGGACTCACGGGCAAGTTGAATCCATTAACCACTGAAACGTGTCGTTGATGGAAATTCGGACAACATCCGGGACTAGAAGTATAAACTGTCGTTATATTCCAGAACAGCTTCTATCTGGCGCTATCCGCCAAGAAAATCCCGAACTGGAAAACAGGAAGCAGCATTTGTTGAAAGAGCGGGAGGAGATGGAAGAACAGCTCAACCGGCTGCAGAATCAGTTGCTGGAGGACCTGGCCAATTGCAAAGGTGACATTCTACAAGACTCGGTAAGTCAGAAGATGCCCGAAGAAAAGTCGCCAAGTGAATCCTTCATTTCTAGAAACTGCTGGAATCTCTGAACCAAACAAAAGCTAGTTCAGAAGCCATAGCCAAAGCTCTGAAGGAGTCCAGCGAAGTGCAATCGAAGCTACAGTCAGAATACGATGTGTACAGGGACATTTCCTATTTCGGGAGCTCCCTGTATTTTGCGTGCAACGAGTTTGCTAAATGCGACGTGATATATCTCTTATCTGTTACAGCTTTCACAGAATTGTTCCTGAAATCCTTACAAACCTTCCAGGTAAGGATACCATGATCGAAAATTGCGCAGGTTTGTTTGAAAGTTTCCTTTTCAGGGCATTGAAAACAATTTGGAGTTGCAAAAGAAGCACCTGCTGCATACGGTGTACAATCACATGAGTAGGGGGATTTTTAAATACGACAGGCTGAAGTTTTCGCTGCACGTAGTCTACAAGATATACCCGAGGGAGATATCTGATAAAGAATGGGGAGCATTCCTAGGCAGCACGATTCTCAATAAAAATGGACCTGATGAGCTGCCGCCTTGGATTCCGAAACATTGTGCTGGTCGGGTACAGAATATACAGGTTTGTCAATGTTCAAGTTTCCCTTCAGCAAGTGGTCAGTAATAAAGAGTTTTTTTTTCAGTCTGTCTTACCGGAACTCTACAACGTCCTGAAACTGGAAGAGTTCAATTTGTGGAAGAACTTTATGGACTCTAGCAACTGCGAGGCCAATTTTCCGTCGCACTGTAAACTCACAAGCTTCCAAAAAGTGCTGGCCGTGCAAGTTTTGCGGACAGACAGACTGTACTCCACGATGGTGCAATGCGTTTTGAGTATAACAGGTTTGGAGAATTTATAGACATTAAAAAAATAGAAAGGAAAATAATTTGAGAATTTTTTTTTAAACTTGGTACACTACTCAAGGTTTATCAACGTGCTAATTTGAAATTATAATTTTTATTTTCGTAAACCAGTGGCGTAGTTACGATAGTATGTGGTCATATGTTCCTTCATATTTTCTTGGGACAAGTGAATGGACAAATGAGCGTTTGACATCAGTTCGGCTCATCGATATTCAACCTGAAAGTCAAAACATAACATGGGCCTAAAAGTGGAGGTTTCTGAGATAATTTAGAAAAACTGAACATATGTCCTTAGTAGAGATATAATTTCCTATGTGCAATAATCGCATAATGCTAATTTCTTACAACATATCGGAATATGTGTCAACCTCCTGAAATTTTTTAATGTTGGAAGAATCGGAAACATAGTGCGAGTGAGTCAGAATGAGACCGATAACTCCATTTTTTCGTTGAATACCCCACAAGAGGTTATCTTGAACGATGGAAGATAGTGAATAAAGTTTATCTTTCATTTCAGTCGCAGATGATTCCACATCTGATTTCATGAACATCCTGTTCATATTTTCAAACAAATCAATCCATTTTTTCATTCGTCATATTACTTGATCGAATCGATGTCGTGGATTCACTAATATGTTACCATACTTTCTTGCATATGATTGTTTTGACAGATCAACTGACAAAAAAACCCAACCTCAAATTTCTAATACTCCAATTAGATAAGAGTTAAGGTCTGAAATAATTTTTGCGAAAAACTGAAAATTAGTTCTCTTAATTTGTTGAAATTTGTATTGGAGTATCATTACTATCAAAGCCATTTCTGATTGAATTATCTAGGAAAATATTATCTAGTCAACATGTTGTTGATGAAGAAAAACAATTATTGTGTATTAATATCTACTTAAATGATTTCTTTCGATTCGTGATAACTAGTTGCAAAGTCGGGCCTTTCATCGACGATTGAAGGAAACGGGGCCCTTTAAATTCAGTAAACATCATTATGGTGCGAATAGAACAAGAAGAGATAATGCTACGGAAGAACAAATTCTTGAACGATTAGCAGCAGATCCTTCTACCAGCAGTCGGGCTATTTCGTATAGGTTACAAGTGTCATAATCAACAGTAAGTCGGGTAGCACGTGAACAACTATTGTATCAATTTCGCCTACAGAAGGTGATGGCCCTAGATGCTGGTGATTTTGGCCCTCGTAGATTTTTTTGTGAATGGTTTTTGAGGATGTATGAAGGAGCAAACGACTTTCCTAGATATATTCTATTCACAGATGAGGCATGTTTCACAAGAGATGGATATTTCAATAGTAGGAACAGCCATTTTTGGGATGAACAAAATCCGCATGCAATGTTTCGAAAAGGCTACCAACAAAAGTTTTCAGAGAATATTTGGGTAGGAATTATCGAAAATAGTATCGTTGGACCATATCTTCTTCCTCCCCGTTTGAATAGGCAGAACTACCAAGGGTTTCTTGAACATGTTTTATATCTGGGCTACTTGAAGACGTACCTCTATTGATTCGTCAAAGAATGTGGTATCAATATGACAGAGCACCGGCCCATTTCCAACGAATCGTTCGTCAATTTCTTGATAAAAAATTCCATGATGGGTGGATAGGTAGACGTGGTCCCATACATTGGCCTGCACGTACTCCGGATTTACCTTCACTAGACTATTTATCCCTAGTGTATGAAACACCTGTTGACTCTGTGGAAGATTTAGCGGCAAGAATTTTAGCAGTATGTACATTAATACAGGATACACCAGGAATACTCCAGAGCGTGCGAAAGTCGATGGTACGGAGATGCCAATTGTGTATTGAACAAAATGGTGGTCCATTTGAACATTTGCTTTAATGCCTTGTTTTTTCTATGTAGTGTACCCACTAAACCGTTTCTATCATTTGAGTAGATATCAATACACAATAATTGTTTTTCTTCATCAAAAACATGTTAATTGGATAATATTTTCCTAGATAATTCAATCAGAAATGGCTTTGATAATGATACTCCAACATAAACTTCAACAGATTAAGGGTATTTATCGTATCATTGAAGATTAAGACATTTTTATATGAAATCTTTATTAATAATTATTAACATCGTAAACGTACCAAAATTACATAAAACCTTAGTTACTCATAATACATTAGTTACCATAATTTAATACGTTAGTTACGAAAGCATAATACGTTAGATACCAAATAATATTAGAACTAGTTTTCATGAACATGTAAAACAATATTTTGACAGTTTTCAAATTTGATGTCAATGTCAAAATCTTGCATGATTTTAATGATGACTTTTTGAAATGCCAAAATGAAATGACATAAAACCTTGTTGCTTTTATTTTCGCATCGCCGTTGTCAATGATACGATAAAGCTTTGAATGTAACTCGATTATTAGCGATTTAACACCGTCTCGGACATTGCGGGTGACTCGGCTGTTGCCTCGTCACCTAGCAATGTCCCCGACTATTATAAGTCGCATAATAATCTCGTTATATTAATAGCTATTATCTTCAGTTTTTCGCAAAAATTATTTCAGATCTTAACTCTTATCTAAGTGGAGTATTATGAATTTGAGGTTGGGTTTGTTTGTCAGTTGATCTGTCAAAACAATCATATGCAGGAAAGTATGGTAATCGAAATGGAAATGGAATGGAAATATTATTTCATCAATTGGATCTTTAATTTCCTTAATTAGAGTAACTTTCTTATTATTCATTTTCAGTGAATCCGCGACATCGATTCGATCAAATAATATGATGAATGAAAATATGGAGTTATCGGTCTCATTCTGACTCACCCGTACTATGTTTCCGATTCTCCCAACATTAAAAAATGTTCAGGAGGTTTACATATTCCGATATGTTGTGAGAAATTAGCATTATGCGATTATTGCACATAGAAAATTATGTCACTACTAAGGACCTATCTTCAGTTTTTCTCAATTATCTCAGAAACGCCCACTTTTAGGCACATGGAATGTTATGACTTTTAGGTTGAGTATCGATGAGTGGAACTGATGTCAAATGGTCATTTGTCCATTCACTTGTCCCAAGAAAATATGAAGGAACATATGACCACATACCATCGTAACTACGCCACTGGTTTACGAAAATTAAAAATTATATCTTCAAATCAGCACGTTGATAAACCTTGATTGGTGTACCAAGTTTCAAATTTGTTTCTTCAGGAATTTTGGGGAAAACAAATCAAATCTTAAATTTTTTCGTACTTTCGACACCCTGTATCTCAGAGAGGATGCATTTTAAGACATACCTTGATAGCAACTTTTCACCTCGAAATGAGGTGAGGAATCTGTAGTCGGAGTTTGTCGGTCTTATTCTGACTCACCCTGTATAATAATTCCATTCATAACATATACAGTTCTAGGACACCCTCTGTAACACAGTCTCTTTTTAGGTTTGAAATCGCTTGACCCACCCATACTCGACTTGTCATCTGTCTTCAAAGAGTCGACCAATACTGTTCCGATCCTTCTACTGGCAGTATCAGGAACAGATCCAACAGCAGAAGTCAGGGAGTTGGCTAAAACTTTGTCCCGAGAATACATAGAGGTAAAGTCCATCTCACCCTCAAACCGTTTGTTTACTCAGAAGTTTTTCATTCTCATAGAATGACTATCCATGTATGTCATTCTAGTTGGATAATGGAAAGTCAAGTCAAGAAAATTCATAATTCAATAGCTGTGTTACTTTTGTTATTCTTCTGGTTGGATCCTGATGTATAACCAGCATTTATTGGTAGAAAAATAGGGGAAAATGTTATTGTTCATCACATGTGATTGAATTTATGGCTTTTCGTTCAAAATCATTGATTTCAGGTAGCGATGGGAGAGGGCCAGGAAACCAAAGCTTTGACTGCTTTGAAAAAATGTTCAGAGGCGGGAACCTGGTTGATCCTGAAGAACTTGCACCTGGTGACGTATTGGTTACCGGTGTTGACGCAGAATCTCAAGAACTTCAAAAGTAATGAGCATTTTCGGTGAGTAAGACGATTTTCAGAGAAAAAGTAACCCTCTTAGGATGAACACAAAATATAACTAGAACTGATCAATACATTTACATGTACTTTGAACTTGCTGTCAAGCGATGACACTGTTGCTTCATAAATCAGTCGAATTGTCGAAAATACTAGAATATTCGCGAAATATCAAGAGCAATCTATCGAACCTTCCGAGAATGTTCGAGAAACCCCAAAGCCATTTGCAACGCCCTAGTGCCTTCTTATACAGACAGGTCCGCAATAAAAATAAGTGTTCTGGAATAGTATTAGTGCTTTCAGTCTCTTGAGACTATTTCCAAGGGAATAGAAGATACAGTGTCGTACTTTATTCAAGGTTATGGTTGATTTCTGAACCTACGCCGAATTTTAACGCAGTGCTGGCTCAGAACAGCTTGAAAGTCGTATACGAGACATCACAGGGCATCAAAAGTAATTTACTACGGACATACACTACGTTTGGCAGAGAATACGTTGGAAAACTCGGCCAAAACTCTGCGAAAATGTTCTTCGTGCTAGCTTGTCTCCACGCCGTACTTCAGGAAAGAAGAAAATACATTCCACAAGGTATAGTATATATTTTTTCGAAACAGAAATCCCATCTGACTTCTTTTACATAAATCACGAACAACAGTGGCCCTAAAAGTGATCCTTGGGGTGCACCGAATTTAAGTTATCATGTTTATTGAGTCTAGTTGATTGTTCTATCATTTATATGTTGAATAATCATCTGATTTTTTTAGGTTGGTCAAAATACTACGACTTCAGCGATATGGACCTGTCGACGTGCGTCAAGCTCGTCGAAGATTTGTGGCACAATCAGACCCCGCAGATCCAGTGGCGTTTCATCCGCGGTCTCACCTCTGACGCGGTATACGGGGGTCGGATCGAAAACACGGACGACATGAAGATCGTGCATTCTTACGCGGAACTGTATTTTGCAGACGAAATTCTCAGCCACAAATGGAAGCCTTTCGGCCTTGACTTGAGTTTGCCGAACACGGTACAGTTTGAGGTAATTATTTCATGATGATTCATAGAATCAAACACAGTAAGAACGGTTATTTAAATAGTCTCTGGATAACTGTACACCCTGCCAAAATCTCGATAGTCTAATCCTCCATCGATTGTACGGGTGGAGCGTACGCCGTAGCTTCGAGGTTTGCCCGCAAAATAAGTCAAGAGGAGTCAAGTCAGGAGTACGAGCAGGCCAGCCAACGGGAACCCTTCTAACAATCAACTGGGCAGAGGAAAAATGTTCTTGTAGTCGGATCGTCCTCAAGCTGAGAGTTTGTTCTTCGATATTAACATTCCGAACTGTTACCCTCGCAGGGATCCGTTCTGGGACCTTCATTATTTATTATTTCATTTCGTGTGCCCGAATAAATGTGGCTTAGGATGTTGAATAGCTCTTCGGATGCAGAAAGTCTCTACACAACTATGCCGGATTTTATCGATAACTCAGAAAATTGGTTCAGTGCCAACAACCTCAAATTAAACAACGAAAAAAACCCAAGAACTCGTTTTTTATACCAAAAATGCAGGTAAAGGTGAAGGTCTTAAACTTCTTGGCGATTCAGTATCAAGATTTCAGGGGCGTATTTTTCAGGTCAAAATAAGCCTTTTTCCATAAACATGTGTCTGCAAACGCTTCGTTACCGATCTACAGAGCGTTAAAGTTCCAAGATTTTTTAATTTTTTTCATCATAGCTCTTTCAGTTTTTGCGATATTGAGATCAAATTTGAAATATAAGTTACGTTTTAGGATTCACATCATCCAGTATGCCGAGTGATTGTGAGAATCCACAGGGAGATATTTTTTCGGGGGTCAAGTCTTTTTTCGACCCATAAACTTTTTTGTAGTACGCCGCTGGTAGATTCTAACATATGCAATGAATTCTTTGTTTTGTTTATAATTTTTTTTGTCTTGTGTAATTTTTACGTATTTGCGACTGTTATCGAGAAAAAAAGTAAAATCATTTTTTGTAATTTGCTAGAGTAAATTGAATTTTTCAACGGAACAATGAAAAAGAGTGGGCTTTGACTGCTATTTTCATTTCGACGTTTAGGTTTGTTTTGAAGCCGTGATATTATTTGAAAGTTGGTGGATGTCTCATCGTGTATTTGTTTAACATTAAAATGGAAAATGAACCAGATTCATTTGAACATCTGGCTGACAAACATTTTGTTTATAGTCTGGCTAATGGTAACGGACTTGAAGCTCAATGATTGTACGCGCTAAGATTCCCAACTATAGAACTTTTATAAATTCGGGAATTTGGCAGATTTCAGACTACAAGGCATGATGAAAATCATGGTATGAGTACTCGACAAATAGCACGGGATTTGGATGTTTCCCATTCAACTGTCTGGAGGGTTTTACACGGAAACATGCTATACCCATATCATATCCAGCGGATGGATACTGCGCAACTGTACTAGGAGTCCTGCATTTTCATCTCGTATCCTTTTTACCGACGAAGCTCACTTTACACGCGACGGAGTAGTGAATTACCACAACGTTCATATTTCGGCACTAGAAAATCGACACATGATCAGACAATCTCGACACCAGGAACAGTTTATAATAAACATATGGGCAGGAATAGTAGGAGATACTTCAATTGGTCCTTCTATTTTACCGCGAATTTCAAATGGTGCCACATATTCAAACTCCCTACAGAACGAATTGCCTGCATTAGTGGAGGATGAGCACACATATAGGTATTTCTGATGACACTGCAACATAATGGATACCTGGAGTAAATTGGGTAGATAGTTAATGTTTGTTTTTTTCCACAAAAAAGTGAAAGATAAAAACTTTTTAACAAAAAATTAAACCTTTTGTGTGTGCTTTATGCATTTCATTTCATATCTTATCCCCTTCATATGGCTTTTTCTTTCATTAATTCTAGTTTGTTTGGCGCCGACTCAAAATTAGTTACTCACATTAGTTTAGGAGCTCAATTATCATTAAGACTAAGAAAGATCATTTTATTTTTTGCTTTTCAGTTGATTTTTTCGTCGGTTTAATTTTTTATTGAGAAGTTTTCATTTAGATAATGCTTAAGGAAACTTGTAATTTTGATCACAAACCAAATAAGTAGCGTTTTTTGTTCTCATTGTGAAAATAGGTTCCCCCCTTTTGTTAAATTTTTTTATTAAATGTAGCAAATTACAAGAAAGTATTTTACTTTTTTTCTCGATAACGGTCGTAGATGCGTAAAAATTACAAGAGATAAAAAAAATTATAAACAAAACAAAAAATCCATTGCATATGTTAGAATCCACCAGCGGCGCACTACAAAAAAGTTTATCTCCCTGTAGATTCTTATAATCACTCGGCATACTGGAAGATGTAAACCCTAAAACCTAAGCTATGTTCCAAATTTGATTTTAATATCGCAAAAACTGAGAGAGCTATGAAGAAAAAAATTAAAAATAAATGAAACTTTACCGCTCTGTAGATCGGTAACGAAGTTTGCTGACACATGTTTATGGAAAGAAAGTCTTATTTTGACCTGAAAAATACGCCCCTGAAATCATGATACTGAATTTTGACCCTGTATAGATCAGCTATGTCATATATTATCAAGTTTAATATATTTGTTACATAACACAACCAAGTATTTTTTAGTACAGTTCGGACATGCTATTCTAATTGTTTTCATGCTCACTATAAACTAGAATTAAATAATATAGAATAATATAAATATAATCATATAAATAATAAAGAATATAAATTCTAAATTGCACAACGTAATGCCAAAACTAGCTTCCATAGTTTATTTACCAAATCTGAAACAATAGAAACCATAGCAAAATCACGAAACTGACATTTTTGTTAATGCCATGAAAATATGTCTCATGGCGTTTGGTCTGGAGAACTAGGAGGCCAAGGATTACCTGAATTTTGCTGTGCGCTGTTCATCAAACTCATTGTTCAACTGCCTCACACTTTACAATGAATAGGAGCTCCATCTTGCTGAAAGAATGAACCTATACTCTTGTACAGGTTGTCGACAAATGGAACCCTTTTTAAAGACGCTAAAAAGTAAAAAATAATTGCTTTGGATATGTGAGTATAGATTCAAGAGCTTGTCGCGCAACGTTTTCAGTTCGAATACAAAAGCGGCCAGCTCTTGAATCTATACTCACGAAATAACCTACGTCACACAAATTCTGAGAAAAAATCAATAATCTTCGACTAAATTCATAATTCCCGACCCCCACATACCAATTTTGAATAGAATCGGACCATAATCACAGAAATCGTCGGCCATCTTGGAGCCACCATTTTTTTTTATCTTACAAATGTGAAGTTAAATTAAAGCTTGTGCAAAGTTCACTCTTCGAAGAGTCCCCATCATAATTGCCCTGTTTTCCATTTGTATTATTCGATAAACTTATTATTATTGCTATTTTCCCATATGTTTTTTCTGGAAAAATGCTAAGTAAGAGCTTTCTAGGAATTCTTTAAGATAATAAAATAAATATAAATGAAATAAATTAATAAAATACCTTTTAATCCATCAGTTACACCAGATCTGAGATTTGGAGGTGTCAATTTGATGAATCTGTTTTTCAATTTATCCTTGTCTTTCAAATTTCACAACGTAATACCAAAACTATAGTTTATTCAGTAATTCTAAAACAATAGAAAGCATAGCACAATCATAAAATTGGCTTTTTTTAGACAATTCGAATAACCCCATAAAAAAATGTCGCATTGCGTTAGGTCTGGAGAGCTAGCAGGCCAGAGATTACCTGAATATTAATCTATGCACTCATTGTTCAACCACCTCGTACTTTAGAATGAATAGAAGCTCCATCTTGCTTAGAGAATGAAACCATACTCTTGTACAGGTTATCTACAAATGGAGATATGTTAGTAAAAACTTCAAAAACCGTTCGCTATTTGAAGTTTGTCTAAAAAAGAAGGTACCCACAATTATCTATTTAAAATGCCACCCCATACATTTACTTTCAAACTTTATTGGTACTTGGTTTCACCAATAAAATTCAGATCATGGTCAGCCCACTGCCTGCAAATTTGAGAACTGTTTTTTTTCAGGAATATCTAAAAATGATAAAACAACTGCCAAACGTTGACGCCCCCTCCATTTTCGGATTGGCAGAAAATATCGAAAGAGCTTGGGAAAAACAGTCCTCATCGAAACTCATATCCGAACTGAAAAGTAAGTGAGTGGGCTATACAAGGTGTTCCAAAATGTCAGCAACAAATAGAGAACCTTTTCAGTGTGTATTTGTAAAAAAATTGCAGCACTGACGTATTTGATCCAAAGAGCATTAAAAAATTATTAATCATTATACATTTCCATCACAAAGTGCAGTTCTTCAGGAAATGAATTGAACTTGTTGAATTGTTATTGTTTTTTTTTAGACTTTCACTTGACCAAACACGTTTGGAAAACTTTCGATCAAACTTTTCCACAAAGGTCTGACCCCGTTCATGAACGTTTGGAAAAAACTGAACCAGGGTCACGACTTCATCAGGATGCCGAACGAGAAGATAACCGGCGAAAAGTCGGCTGTGGAAATATTCCTGAACGAAGAGTTCGGTAACGCACTGGTCCTTCTTCAGATGATCCACAAATGTTTCGGTAGTCTCAAGAAAACTTGTAAAGGCCTTGTGGCTCCCGACGAGATGGATTTGGCTGTCGGTAGTTCGCTCTTGAACCACGAGGTGAGTCATGCGATAGAACATACTACTTTCCGGGCTATCACCTCCACCGACTCCCACATTTAGACCTAAATAATTCATATTCGACCTGGCTAACAGTTTAGATAGACTCAATGCAGATTGATTTTCAATAAAACAATTCAAATTAGTGGAAAGCGTTTTTTCAGCCACATAAAAATAAGTCAAGCGGGGTCAGGTCTGGAAACCTTTGAGGTCGAATACTGTATTCGCGAGAAAAATGTGTGAAGATTAATGTAAATGAATTCCAGACTCCCAGGCAGTGGTTGAATTTCTGGAACGGTCCCAAAGAACCCATCCAGTACATGCGCACTGCGATGGGTAAAATTATAAACTTGTCCAAATGGAAGAATGATAGCGTTAGGGAAAGTGCTTGGGAAACCGTTGAGTCTATCAGTATTGTTCCATCCAGACGCTTTTCTGGCGTCACACAAGCAAGACTTTTCCAGGTGAGTTCCACCCTATTTTTCTCGACAAATGAGATTGTGCTTTTTTTCATATCCTAATGAAAAATCTTTGCGAGCATCGTCAATCATATAAAATTGGTACATTTGATTTTTCAGAAGCATTTTTATTTTTGCATCCCACTTCAACCAATCTGATGGACATGAAGGACGATTGAAATTATTATCATGAACTTGGTTAACATGTTGTTACCAAGTTTATGAAGGGCTATACTGAGTGTGAATAATTTATAAAAACTCACTGGCAATTTTTATATTATAGATTTTTACAGAGCTGGAATAGTTCAAATTGTGTACCACGCCAATCTAGTTAAGGATACTATGCAAATAATGAAAGCTCTTATAAAAACAAACAAACAAACTATATTAATTTTTAAAAAAGACTTCGTTACAACAAATGAACAAACTGTATGGTATGACATTCTAATCCATATAACTTCAGTACTTCCATAGTCCATAGTCCAAGTTGTATCAATTTTTGAAAATCCCTGTATGGAAGAACTGAAGTATGGATTTTGGTCACTTCCGGTAAAACATTTTGCTAACTAAACGTTGTTATTAATTTGTAGTTGAATCTCCTAATGAATTCGACTAATAAGAGGTGTGAAGAGAGTTTATTAAGGATAAACAGTACCGCTTACCGAAAAATCTCGAAGCCTACGAATGTGTTCAGTAAATTCACAATAAAAACAAATTAGTTAGCTAAACAATTCTAATTTATTTTTGAATATCAATTTTATTCAACCCCAACAATTATTTCATCAAGTGTTCAATGTGGCCCCCTCCTAAATTTCGACAATAAAGTGCCCTATTATAAATAGCTCCTCTCACGTTGATGAGAGTCTGTTCATCTATTTCTTCACATGTATCTATTATTCTGGGTTTCAAGTCTTCTATTGTTTGGCATTCAGTGGCGTAGATTTTTGACTTCAGATACCCCTGAAGGTAAAAATCAAGAGGTGTAAGATCCGGAGATCTTGGTGGCCATTCTATACTTCCCCTGCGACCTATCCATCGCCCAGGAAAGTTTGTATTGAGGAACTCTCTAGCCATGCGATCGAAATGGGTAGGTGCCCCATCCTGCTGAAATATGATTTCACGATTTTCAAACTCTTCCTGATTGTTTAATACAATTTGTCTTAGTCGAGGTTCAATATCAGTTTCTAAAAGATTTTTGTAAAGAACTCCTCTGATGAAAATCGGTCCAACAACGTGATTGCCCAAAATCCCCGCCCAAACATTCACCTTTTTAGGAAACTGGGTATGTCCCTCTCTAAAAATATGCGGATTAGTATCGCCTCCAGTATCATACATTCTGTTTGTTGACTTTTCCATTAAGAAAAAACGTGCATTCGTCTGCGAAACATACACGTTTTAGGAAGCCCCATTCTCCTTCATTTGTTCTTGTTGACCACTCACAAAATTCAACCCTCCGGTCTGGATCATCCTTCGTGAGAGCATGCAGGATTTTCATTTTATGGGATGAAACTTTTCTTTTTTTAGGACTCTTTGGACACTTTTTGAACTTACTCCACAGGATTCAGCAACTGCAGATGTCGACTGAGTCGGATTGATTACCATTTCAGCAACAATTTCTACCTTTTTTTCTTCTGAAAGAGGCGGTCTTCCTGATCATGGAGCATCTTTCAGCGGACCAATTGCTTGGAGCTTATTTAAAAGTTTGCGCAAATATGACCTCGAAATAGGATTCTCGGAAAATCTATCATTAAACATACGGTCGGCTAGATGATAATTTCTTTCAGCCTCTCCAAATATCAAAACTGCTTCAAATTTATCGTCCAAACTACGAGCCATAATCACACTTTTCATAAAAGGATTTAGGCGCTCAACGGACTATTTGACAGTTGGCAGTTCAGTTTGACAGTAAACAAGATGTTACCGCGACAACGATTATTTTCCAATGCAAACTTTATTGAAAGCAACATTAGTGTTTTTGGTTGGGTTTGAAATGACCAAAATGTCACTTTTCAAACGTTAATATTTCGAAAAAAATTGAATTTAGGAGTAAAGTGTATTGGAGAAAACTGTTGAGAATTATGAGCAGATTTCAAAAATGGAATAATATACGGGGTGTTCTATTTAAAAAAATTATTGAAGATGGCGCTCAGCTGCCATTTTAAAACTTTTAGCTGTGATTTTTTCATGAAAAAGTAGTTTTTCATCTCCCATTCGAGCTCTCCAAATTTTGTTGCGATATACGAGGTGGTTCAAAAATTAGTAGGGGGGAACGGACTTCAGACGAGCACTGTATAATATCTAAAATTTTATTGATTTAACTATCTAAAAACATAAGGAAACTATGATGTATGAACAAGTCAAATGATTATACATACTCTTATACAAAATATCTGAAACTCTACTAAATCACACTGTTACAGATTCTGGATTTCACACACAATATTGTTATCAAACGATTTCTAAATTCTGATTATTATTTTTTCAATTTCTTTACTGTTTTCTCAGTTATTATTCTGTTACTATTGTTAGTAGTTAAATGCCGAATTTTTCTTGACTCTAGATAAAACATTTTCTCGTTCCGATATTTTTATAACACTTCTGAATATACATTTCAATCATTTCTATTTGACCGACGATTGATTTACTCCGACTACATCGAATACCAAAAGTTGGTACTTCGTACTGAAACTTGAATGAGCGCTGTGAAATGAGATTGAATTAAGATTTTTATCCTTTTTTATATCACTCGCGTATCACACACGAGGCTATTAACTCCTTAATATGTCTGGTAGGGATTACAGGTTTATGCCTTTAATTTATGAGGTTCGATTTCCCGGATGAGAAAAAAACAAGACTTGTTTTTCTGTTGTTGATATTTTTATCACCCCAATTCATTACATACTATATTTTTATCACCCTAGTTAAGATGGTTCACAAATCTGATGATAATTAATTCCCCTAAGATAGGGTATTTATTTAAGGTCCTTTTTGATATTTCTCAGCAAGAGACATTCCTAATCTTGTCAACACTTCAAAATGTTGTAGTTTTTATAAGCTGTAATGGATCTTAATGATATATGATGGAATCTCTGATAATTTTCCAACTCACAGATCTGGCATCACCCTCGTTGACATTTTGGTTCATAAAGATAACTTTTTATTAGGTTTTATGTTTTCTCATGTTATCTTTTGACATGTTTATTACTCAATGGATTTTTTATTTAACCCCATGTGGTAGCTATTTCCGTCTACATTTTTGGCTTCTTGGAATAGATGATTCGGTAAAATAATTCGGCCATTTCTTTACATATACATTCGTTATACAGATTTTTAATCTGCTACTCACAGAATAACCTAGGTCAAACCATTAAAGAAATTATATTTTCCTTTTTGGGGCATTTGTATAAAAGCTTGTCTTAAAAAATTTGTTTAATCATTTTTTCTTTTACTTCATTTGGTTTCATTTCTTCAGATCGGCGAGAATATCGATGGATGAACTTTCACTTCAGACGAGTTGGAAACCCAGGAACGATGCCTTGATTTTGACGGACCTGCTTGTTGAAGGGGGTGTTTTTGAAAACGGAGCCCTGAAGCACTGCACTGCCAATTCCGAGAATATCAATATCGTGCCGAATTGCTATCTGAACTGGAGTGAAAAGGTAAAAACAGATAGTTGCAGTTTTTTTTCTGAGGCTGATCTTGTTTTTCAGCGTAATATTCTAGATCAAGAAAATTCGATAGACATCCCTGTATATAGCACGTCCAGCAGGGAGCAGAAGGTTTTCCTAATCCAGATCCCTTGCGACAAGAAGGAAAAGAATAGATGGATTCAATGCAGTCTTGCTTTCTATACGGAGCATTGATTACAATTTGATTAGATTAATATTGAATAATACAATACAAATTAGCGAAAAGCGTTTTTGTTAGCCACATGAAAATAAGTCAAGCGGGGTGAGGTGTGGAGAACTTGAGGGCCAAGTATTCTCCAGAAACCTCCCTATTACCCTTCCGTTAAAAAATTGCAAAGAATCTGGGAATTTCAAGAGAAAAAATCTCGGGAAGAATTTCATTTTATATTTGGTAGTATTAGCTCCACGATAATTGAACTATGAAAAGCATAATTGTTGAGTTATCACGTATGATACCTTAGTTGAAGTCATCTTGTGAAATATTGGAGGAAATATTGCAAAATGGTAACTGATAACTTTTCTTTCAGCAAATATTTCCCAAGGTTGTACAGACTAACGCTTGTGCCTTGCTAGTTTCTTTTTTTTTATAAGCTCCTAATTAATTTTGTGTGTATGTATGTTTAGTTAAAATCGTGCAAGTGCATTTTCACCCACTTCTAGGTGTCCGATAACGTGAAATTTGGCAGGTGTTCATAATCCGTTGACAATGCATTATGTAGTTTTTGCTAGATAAAAAATAAAATGGCAGACGAGTTTTGTGATTATGGTTCGAATCTATTCAAAATTGGGGAAGGGGGTTTTCGGGGACAGAGATCCTAAATTGTTTGTTAAAATTCATAAATTAAAGATGGCCGCCCCAAAATGGCGACGAGTTTTGTAGTTATAGCCCGATTCCAATTGAAATGGGTATGTGGGGGTTTTTGGGGTCGGAGATCATGATTTTTTTTGTCAAAATCCACGAATTCAAAGTGGTGGCTCCAGAATGCCGACGAGTTTTGTAATTATAGCTCGATTCCATTCAAAATTGGTGTGTTGAGGTTTTTGGGGTCGTGCATCATGTTTTTGTCGAAATTCATAAATTTAATATGGTGACGAGTTTTGTGGTTATAGCCCGATTCTAATGAAAATTGGTATGTTTTTGTGAACGGAGATCTTGATTTTTTGTCAAAATTCATAAATTCAAGATTGTTATACTCTGTATATAGAGCTTGGAAAAGAATATTGATTTCAAAGAATATATTCATTCAGAAAGATCACACTTTTTTAACTATGGAAAAATCCAGTATTAATATATAAATTCATATTACGTGAAAGTTATTCTATTCAAATGAGTATTAAAATCAATAAAACCAAAAATTATAAAAATAACACCATATATCGGTGCTGGGGACGAAAATATAATTATATACTACACGTGGGAAGCAATTAAATTTAAAACAGGGGTTCCTAAAATAAATTAACAAAGAAAATCGTACATAAATATGAACTCCAGAAAACTATGATTTCATAAGCAAAATAGATTACCTATTTATAATCGACCCTCAAAAAGCGACACAGCTGCATCATAGTAGGAGAGATAGTGTAATTATATTTAAAACAAAACAAAGCCAACTTGGTACGCGAAATTATAACCGGTTATATAATTTGTCTTCATGGGGGGAACACGAAGATATATAAACCTTTTTTGTAACAATGAGAGTCATTCCATTGGGGTATTTCTTTTAATTCAGTATGCAACTCATGATACGTATCGGCATCTTCATTGAGTGAATTTGATCAGACCATGTTTTAATCAGATAGATGAAAATTTTCAATTGTACTTCGAATTATATTCAGCCACAAACAAGTTAAAAGAGTACCAGTTATTAGGACTCACATTGATGAGTTTATTCACCAGTTTATAAGGAAGAGAATCAACTTCAACATCGTAGCTACAAAGAAAACGAGTCGCTCTACATACACTGATATGTAATTAGAAAAATTCATCTGAAATTCATCATTTGTGCCAGAAGTAAATAAATAATTAATTACTTTATGGGATTGAACTAAAAATCACTTAAATAAAAATATTTGCCAGATAAAATACCGGAATTGATTTTAGTGAAGTGATCTTCGGACCAAGTGTATATATACAGGGTGAGACTACATATTTTTCCCCTTTGATTGTATTGTGTACCAGGATTTATATAATGAAAATTTTTCCACATTCATACTATACATATAATAAATAAAAAAAATTAGATTATATTGATAAAGCACAAAAAGAAGTTATTAAAATATGTTGCTACAATTGATTAAAAAAAACATGTTTAATGCCTTAAAATTATAGAACATTGTAACCGATATGAAATTAATTTCTGTTATGGTTTTATTGCTATTTTTAAACTCATATTTTCCGGTGAATTCATATGAAATGATTTTATAAGAAATTATTGATTATGGATCTGTGAATTTTTTTTTTCTTAATTATATCTTTTAAATTTACAACTTTATTATCATTTCATTTTTTTTATAACTTGTGATATGACCGACTACACAGGTTAAAACGAACCTCAATCATATACCGAGTTAATTACTTGAATAGGCCGTTCTTCGAGAAATTCTAGTTGTCAGATTCAGTTCACATCACTAACGAATTTTTAAGACACGCTTTTGTACTGTCAAATGGTGTGAAAAGAATTTAGTACGGATTAGAGTGAACCAAAATAATCCAAGTATAGTTAAACATCAATGAGCGGTATTTGTAAAATCCTTATATTGGATTTTCTGAAGTGTTTCTTTTGTAAAAGTAAATGTGAGGTTCGACAAACAATTGGCTAGGCAGGGTGTGGTTTTTAAATAAATAACACCCTGTACAGGTCATAACAATGGTATAACAGGTGTGCTGTGTGAATTCATAGCACCATGTATATAGCCAGGGTTTAATAAGATGGCGGCTCCAATATACCGACAAATTTTGTGGTTATAGCCCGATTCCAATAAATATTGGTATGTGGGGGTTTTTGGGGTCGAAGATCATGATTTATACTTCAAAATCCACGAATTCAAGATGGTGGCTCAAGTGGCAAGGAATTGTGTAATTATAGCCCGATTCCATTCAAAATTGGTGTGTGGGGGTTTTTGGTGTCGGACATCATGATGTTTTTGTCAAAATTCATAAATTCAAGATGGAGGCTGCAATATAGCGACTAATTTTGTGGTTATAGCCCGATTCTAATAAAAATTGGTGTGTGGGGGTTTTTCTGAACGGAGATCATGATTTTTCGCCAAAATCCACGTATTCAAGATGGCGGCTCCAAGGTGACGGATTTCATGAATGACTAAAAATAATTGAATAAAGAGGATTCAAACAAATTTAATACAAGCTTCATTCTAATAAACTACCTGTAGTCACGCCGCTGACACATAAATTTCATTGAGAAAACTTATCTTTCTACTGTTATGCAAATTAAGGTAGGACCATAATTTGGGACCGATTCGGGGTGTGTGCGTTTTATACAGTGACCGGCAGAAAGTACGCATCATATGGGAATTTTTTTTAATATAATATTTTGACAAATGTCGATACATGCAATCGCTTCTGCATCAAAAGAAACCCCAAAAGATGTTGTACAGTGCCGTTCGTCTTTTCTTGTTTGGCGGGAAATTTAAAAAAATTAAAAATTATGTCTCAAAACACACTTATTTGGGAAAATATTGAAAAATGTCATTTGGAAAAGTTATTTAGAACGACATTTTATAGCTATGTACGAGTTTGAAAAAAAATCTGAGATGAAAAAATGAAAATCAATTTTTGCCATAAAAAAAATTTCAATTTGGAAAAATACATTTCTGACAAAGAAACTCATTAGTTAAGCCCAAGAGTAATATTTTGTAAAGATTCACCAGCTATTTCTATTTTATTCGAAGAAAATTTTAAATCTGTGGATTTGCCATGTGTTCAGCTGCTTCATAAGAGGTCACAGAAATATCTTCAGGACATTATGATCCCGATACTGTTTATTATTGACAAAGAACCATGTATCTATAGAATTTCAATATGATTTTTTTATTAGAACAAAAAATTGATTCAATTTTTTACATAATTACATTTTATAATAAAATTAGAAGCTGAAATAATTATAAACCAAACAATTTAATCCATACTCGAAAGTTTGTAAATGTCCATTACTCGACGTGTCTACCCTGACGTTCAATACATGTAGTTGTTCGGGATTTCATTTCTCTGGACACATTCCGCAGCATTTGTGGTGTAATGTTATTGATACATTGTCGTATTACTTCTTCTAAATGGTCGATATTACGAAGTGGCCGATGTTTATAAACCCTACTTTTGAGGTACCCCCATAAAAAGAAATCCAAGGGCGTCAAATCTGGGGATCTTGCAGGCCACGGGTTTTCTGAATATCGTCCTATCCATTTATGAGGAAAGTGTTCGTTAAGTCACGCTCTGACTTCAAGGGTACTATGTACTGACGCTCCGTCTTGTTGGAAAAAATATAATTCCTTCTTTGCAGCGGTAATCCATGTAAGAAATCAGAAAACACATTATTTAAAAACACTAAATAATTTCGTGAATTAAGGTTGCCCCTAAAAAAGTAAGGCCTAACGATCTGTGTATCTAATATGCCGCACCAAACATTAGTTTTGAAGGAAAATTGACTTTTTGCCTCTATATTCCAATTTGGGTTCTCAACAGCCCACCATCTACAATTCTGGGAACTGACAGTACCGTTTGATGTAAAAGTCGCCTCATCAGTAAATAAAATGTTTGTAGGAAAATGTTGGCATTCTTCAATCATGCCTTGGAACCAAAATGAAAAATCTAAGCGTGCATCAAAATCTCTATCGAGTAAGGTGTGGATAAATTTTGGTTTGTATGCACGAAATTCATTATTCTTCAAAATTCTTCTTATGGATTTTTCAGATATACCGGTTTGTTCCTGCCTCTCCGATAGTGCCATCCGTGGATTTTCTGTGACCGATAACAAAACATTAAAGGTACCTTCCTCATTAGTGACGGGCTTACTATGTGGAATTTTGTAACGATTTTCTACACTGCCTGTAGCTTTGAATTTGTTTAAAATACGCAACACAGTAGATCCATGGATATTCTTATTTGGATATCTAGCATTGAATATATCTGCTGCTTCTCTGGAACTATGAAAACGCTCACCACATATTAAGACGAGCTCAATTTTTTCTTGCAAACTCAGCTTTTCTTGGGGCATCTCTAATTATTGTTAACACACAACAAAATGTAACTTTTACAATGAAAAAAACTATAGAATAAAGACGATAAAAACACCTGGATAAATAATAACACTACTAAATCGTTTGACAACTCTTAATAACACATTATCATTATTAGTCGATTGTTTCATGGCCTCTTTGATCATGAGGAAATCTGTCGATGCACGCATCAACAATGATAATATTGTATGATTCCAACAATTTGCCAAAAATCAATTCATTTTTTGTTTGAATAAAAAATTTAATTTGAAATTATGTAGATACAAGGACCTTTATTAATATTGAACAGTATCGGGATTATAATGTCCTGGAGATATTTCAGTGGCCTCTTATGAAGCAGGTGAATACATGGCAAATCCATAGATTTCAATTTTTTCCGAATAAAATAGAAGTAGCTTGTGAATATTTACAAAATATCATTTAAAATATTACTGTTGGCCTTACTAATGAGTTTCTTTGTCTAAAATGTATTTTTCCAAATTGAAATTTTTATTATGGCAAAAAAATTATTTTTTTTTTCAGTTTTTTTTTAAACTTGTACATAGCTATAAAATAAAGTTCTGAACAACTTTTTCAAATAACATTTTTCGATATTTTCCTAACTAAGTGTGTTTTAAAACATAATTTTTAATTTTTTTAAGTTTCCCTCCAAACACGAAAAGACGAACGGCACTGTACAACGTCTTTTGGAGTTGCTTTTGATGCAGAAGCGATTGCACATATCGATATTCGTCAAAATTTATTAATAAAAGAATTTTCCATATGATGCGTACTTTCTGCCGGTCACTGTATAACTGAAATACGGAGTTTTATTAAAAACAATCATTGCAAGTTTACAATACAACCTTTAAGTGGTCCACCCTGCTTAATGGGTTCTGCCATTGCAAATATAGATTTTATCACCCTCTCACATAAGGAAACAGAGTATAACACGTAACCTTACCTTTTCCAAGTGACAGATGTTTGACATGCCACACTCAATGACAGTATTATTTTTCCTCCTGCTCCTCTCAACATTCGCGAAAAGCACCAGCCCCACAGAGGCAACAAGCGTACCCACCAACGCAACATCGCCCCCTGTTTTTCCTAAAGCAGCAGCCTGCGTAGCCGACGACGATCCGTTGGACAGCGTGATCTACTATGACGATATCGTAGCGATCAACGATCGTTCGAAGAAGGACGCCAAAATCTGGGATCATTGGGGCAGGTGGTCCGCCTGCAGCGTGTCCTGCGGAGTGGGCAAGATGACCAGGTGGAGGCACTGCGTGTCTAGAGGCTGCGCCTCGGGTGAGAAGGAAGCTCAGATAAAGACGTGTGATTTGTCTCCGTGTTGAAGATTGAAATAAATATTTTTATGAGGCTGGACTTGGTGTATCATCTTCATTTAGGGGGAATATATACAGAGTGTCTTCTCTCGGCAAGATAAATTCCGATAGGAAATTTTCTTCTGAATCCAGCGGTGTATCATTCAAAGAGATTGCATGGGAAACTCCGTGGGAAATTTTCGAAATTTAGAATAGTTGAAATTTGTTTCGAGAGAAAAAAATTACTTATGTAATAAACATCATTTTGGTGGGTGTTCCATCGAAATGTTGCATACCAATCGTTTGGGAAATTTGTTTCGGTAAAGATCAAGAAAATGAGATCACCCAGTATCTTCACGAAATTTGCACAGGCGTTTCAGAAGACGATAAAAACAGTATAGAAATCGAAAATTTAGCGCGGAAAAGATAATTTCAGGAGATATGGGCCCCCGAAGGTTCATAAGGAGATGTTATGGAATATCACTTTCGGAAACTGCAAACTGATTTAAAGTATAGCTTTTTACACTAAAATATTAACTGTACACTCATTTAACGTTTAAGTAATATTAAAATCACTTATAGTCTACTCGACAAGTTGAAAATGGTCTAAAATAGAGATACTGCTCTCAAAATTATGTGTGATAGCTCATTGGATCCGGAATAATGCCTAGAAAAATGTGCCAAAAGCGTGTATTAGCACATAAAAAGTTGCAAAAGTTATAAACAATTGAAGATGAAAAAAAAATGGCATTTCGTTTTTTGCTAATATTTCATAAACTATCGATATTTGAAAAATTTCAAAAAAAGATTCTGAAAGAGGAGGAAATTTCCAATAAAAAACTCCGAGCCCACGGAACTCTATCTCCATTATTTATAATTTTAATTTAACGCTGAAAATGGGTCTCCGAGCGACATTTTTATGTTGCGCGCGCGGCGTCAAAAGCGAGTACGACACATCAATTAATTTATTTAAGGTACTAAATATTTTTGTTTAATTTGAAAAATTATGGTGTATTCGGAACACTATGAATAATTTATTCCGTTGGAAGTTTTACTTAAAGTTGATTTTTCAACAAGTTAAACGATTGTTAACTAACAAAATTTTCTCGAACTCAGCGTTAAATTAAAATTATAAATAATGGAGATAGAGTTCCGTGGGCTCATAGTTTTTTATTGGAAATTTCCTCTTCTTTCAGAATCTTTTTTTGAAATTTCTTAAATATCAATAGTTTATGAAATATTGGCAAAAAACGAAATGCCATTTTTTTTTCATCTTCAATTGTTTATAACTTTTGCAATTTTTTATGTGCTAATACACGCTTTTGGCACATTTTTCTAGGCGTTATTCCGGATCCAATGAGCTATCACACATAATTTTGAGAGCAGTATCTCTATTTTAGACCATTTTCAACTTGTCGAGTAGACTATTAATGTTCGATAAAATTGTGAAAAAACTGCGATTACATTTCATTTAAATTTTCACATGAAATGTCGTCAAAAATTAAATATTGGTGGTTGCATTGTGCTTTGATCTTGGCGTTTTATGGACATGCCACGTTGCCAACTATTCAAGTGAATTGGGCCAATCCGGATTTTCGCAAAATTTTCACGAAATAATCACAAAATTAGCACAGGTGCTTCAAAACTCGATAAAATCACCTAAGCAATCGAAATTTAAGCGCGAAATATATAATTTGGAAATTATGGAAATTATGGAATTAAAGTAAAGAAAGTGTCGCTTCTTCAATATTAGAAATGTGTAGATGGGTTCCAACTCGTCCTTCTGCTCGTTAGCAGCATATTTGCGTATTCGTTCGCTCATTAATTTTTTTCGCAAAATATTCTTGATGTAGACAATAAAATGTACATTATTTCTCAAAGTATGAGCAACACATGGTTTTGAAATTGAGTAAGCTATGAGAAATGCGCTACTTTACATAGCAGTTGTAGGAAAATATGTTTTTTTTATGGAGAAACGTCGTCTTGGCCGAGAAAATTCCGGAAATAAATTCAAAAACATGGAAATATGGAAGAAAAATTATTTCAAACCAAGTTGTTTTTGCGGATGAACGTTTCTTGACAGTTTGCACTGTTTGAAAATAAAAAAAGAACATGATCAGTAACATCTATAAAAGCTCCAGAAACTTACAAACTATTGTACAAAAAATCTCAACTTATCGCGTTTTCAAACACCGGTGATTTTATTCATGAAAAGTAGAACAGCGCATTCTACTGATTTTCGTGCATATCTTCAAGTGTTTTTTTTACAATTCGACTATCATTATCATCTGCATTCATCAAAAGATTAAATATTCTCAATCAATGATATCCAAGTCATTCATTACGCAATCATGCGGTCCCTGGTTCACTTTTTGTGGCTATTTGTAACACTAAATATTTGGTAAGTATACACATACTGATTTTTTACAACATCCCATGATGATAAATCCAAATTCAAACGATTCCATACTTTTTTCAGTCTTGCAGATGATGCGCAGTTGAACAAGAAGAGATTTCCATCGAATTTCCTTTTTGGTGCTGCAACATCAGCTTATCAAGTTGAAGGTTAGTACGATTTTCCAATAGCAATGTTATGACTTCGTAGCATAAGAGTAACGTATCAATATTATGTATCTGCAACGTGCTGCAATGTTAGTTGAAACAAAAGAGTGTGTTTCGTTCTCAGGTGCCTGGATCGAAGATGGCAAATCGGAGAATATTTGGGACAACATCACCCACAAGTATCCCGAATTTATAGCAGACGGAAAGAGCGCGGATATTTCCTGCAATTCTTACCACAAGTACAAGGAAGATGTGGCGCTTCTGAAAGACCTGGGTGTTAGACATTACAGATTTTCCCTGGCATGGTCAAGAATTTTGCCGAATGGTGAGTAATCACCAAGAAAAACAACTAATTCTTGATAGAAACGGCCCTGAAGTAGATCCTTGTAGCACTGCTAAAATTTCTAGTGAATATTTTCAATACTCTGTGCTATTCTTTCTTCCTTCGGTCTTTTAAGTTTCAGTCTCTTCTAACTCTGATGTCTGTTGTTCTTTTGCGTTTGTTTTTAGTCACTAATGAATTTCTCGTTCCTGTTTCCGGATACTCTTGTATATTCTTATGCTTGAATTCTGTGTTTGTTTCAATATTCTGACAGACACACTTCAATTAAATCCCAGGTTACGCAGACCAAATCAACGAGGCTGGCGTCCAGTACTACAAGAACCTCATCAGAGAGCTCAAGGCCAACCAGATCGAACCCATGGTGACCATCTACCACAGAGACCTTCCCCAATGCCTGCAAGACCTCGGGGGAGTAGTTAACCGTTCGTTTCCCGATTGGTTCGCCGACTACGCCCGAACCTGCTTCCGATTATTCGGCGACGACGTGAAATACTGGCTGACCTTGAACGAGCCTTACGTCGCTTGTACGACCACGGAATTCCCCCCTTTGCCCTTGAAGAACGGCGTAGAAGATTACATCTGCGCGGAGATGTATCTCAAAGCGCACGCTGCCGCTTGGCATATATATGATGAGGAGTTTAGAGCGACTCAGAGAGGTATAACTCGAATGAATGATATACAGTGCTCGTCTAAAGTCCGTTCCCCCCCTACTAATTTTCGAACCACCTGGTATATCGCAACGCAATTTGGAGGGCTCAAATAGGAGATAAAAACCTACTCTTTCATGAGAAAATCACAGCTAAAAGTTTTGAAATGGCGGCTCAGCGCCATTTTAAATAATTTTTTTGAATAGAACACCCCGTATATTATTCCATTTTCGAAATCTGCTCATAATTCCCAACAGTTTTCCCCAATAATAACTTCACTCCTAAATTCAAATTGTTTTCGAAATACTAAAGTTTGAAAAGTGACATTCCGGTTTGAAATGAAGTATGGATTTTGGTCACTTTCGGTAAAACATTTTGCTAACTAAACGTTGTTATTAATTTGTAGTTAAATCTCTCAATGAGTTCGACTAATAAAAGGCGTAAAGAGAGTTTATTAAGGATAATCAGTACCGCTTACCGGAAAATCTCGAAGCCTACGTTCTGTAAATTCACAATAAAAACAAATTAGTTCGCTATAAAAATTATAATTTATTTTTGAATAACACTTTTATTTATCCCCAACAATTATTTTATCAAGTGTTCAATGTGGCCCCCTCCCAAATTTTGACAATAAAGTGCCCTATTATAAATAGCTCATCTCA
This sequence comes from Gonioctena quinquepunctata, assembly GCA_018342105.1. Classification (NCBI taxonomy): domain Eukaryota; kingdom Metazoa; phylum Arthropoda; class Insecta; order Coleoptera; family Chrysomelidae; genus Gonioctena; species Gonioctena quinquepunctata. Next base: position 97,625 of record JAFIRS010001794.1, on the reverse strand, counting down.
CGTTGATGAGAGTCTGTTCATCTATTTCTTCACATGTATCTATTATTCTGCGTTTCAACTCTTCTATTGTTTGGCTTTCAGTGGCGTAGATTTTTGACTTCAGATACTCCCAAAGGAAAAAATCTAGAGGTGTAAGATCCGGAGATCTTGGTAGCCATTCTGTACTTCCCCTGCGACCTATCCATCGCCCAGGAAAGTTTGTATCGAGGAACTCTCTAGCCATGCGATCGAAATGGGTAGGTGCCCCATCCTGCTGAAATATGATTTCGCGATTTTCAAACTCTTCCTGATTGTTTAATACAATTTGTATTAGTCGAAGTTCAATTTCAGTTTCTGAAAGATTTTTGCAAAGAACTCCTGTAAGATTGCATCTGATGAATATTGGGCCAACAACGCGATTGCCCAAAATCCCCGCCCAAACATTCACCTTTTTAGGAAACTGGGTATGTCCCTCTCTAAAAATATGCGGATTAGTATCGCTCCAGTATCGTACATTCTGTTTGTTGACTTTTCCATCAAGAAAAAACGTGCATTCGTCTGCGAAACATACACGTTTTAGGAAGCCCCGTTCTCCTTCAGTTGTTCTTGTTAAGCACTCACAAAATTAATACCCTCCGGTCTGGATCATCCTCCGTGAGAGCATGCAGGATTTTCATTTTATAGGGATGGAACTTTCCTTTTTTTAGGCTCTTTGGACACTTTTTTAACTTACTCCACAGGATTCAGCAACTGCAGACGTCGACTGAGTCGGATTGATTACCATTTCCGCAACAATTTCTATCTTTTTTTCTTCTGAAAGAGGCGGTCTTTCTGATCTTGGAGCATCTTTCAGCGTACCAGTTGCTTGGAGCTTATTCAAAAGTTTGCGCAAATATGAACTCGAAATAGGATTCTCGGGAAATCTATCGTTAAACATACGGGCGGCTAGATGATAATTTCTTCCAGCTTCTCCAAATATCAAAACTGCTTCAAATTTATCGTCTAAACTACGAGCCATGATCACACTTTTCATAAAAGGATTTAGGCGCTCGAAGGACTATTTGACAGTTATCAGTTCAGTTTGACAGTAAACAAGATGTTACCGCGACAACGATTTTTTCCATTGCAAACTTGATTGAAAGCAACATTAGTGTTTTTGGTTGGGTTTGAAATGACCAAAATGTCACTTTTCAAACGTTAACATTTCGAAAACAATTGAATTTAGGAGTAAAGTGAGTAAAATTAGTAGGGGGAGAACGGACTTTAGACGAGCACTGTATGTTTAAATAATTATGGCAACATCGCAATATTAACGCACTTGTAGAATTCCGAAGTTATAGGGTATTCAAATTCCAATGACAACATCGCAAAATGTTCACAAGTACCGTTACTTTCAATGTATATTTTTGAATAGGGTAGTTTCGCACAAGTTGCCAAAATAAAAAAAACCTTCAAAACTGCTGCCAGGCGAGATCACTAAGTTCATGTCCAGAAAGATGAGAGAAGTGGTTGCATTTTTTTTCAATTTTTTGTTTTTTGAAGTTTTTCCAAGTTTTTCCAAAAAAAATTTTAAAGAAAATGTTCTTGTTTGAACACTGCGGAAACCATGCCACAATGTGACGTAACAAGTTCAGTTCCATTGCCGATCGCCGAGAGGAGAGATAATTACAGAGTTGCCAAGCGTTATTCATAATTTTTTTTTACAATGTGAGCAGGCCGAAAAAATAATGACAGACTCCGTAAACATACATATTATTCAAGAATCGCTAAATCAAGAATAGCTATGAGATACGAAGTATTCATTTCAATATAACACAAGTTCTGTTTTATTCATAGGATGAAACCGAATAACATTTCCTCAGAAGTTCCGCAAAATAGTGACACTGGCAACTCGGGAAATTGCCAAATCAATGGATTTACTGTAAAAGACTATTGACAACTTTTTATTTTAATTTTTTCAAGAAAAAATCAATTCTAGAAAACACTAGTTTGCCGATGTCACCAGTTGTACAAGTAGTGCCTATTGTTAGACCATACTCTTTGTTTTTTATAAACAATTATCGGAAAAAATATATAATTAAATTCTTATATTACTCAGAAAAATGTATACTATACTTTTTCAATCCCGACACTGGTCACCAGTGTAAAAGTAGTCAATAATATACCGTTCTTTCAAACAAAAATTCATATTTACTAACACTATCTTTCTCTGATGTCCATATTACACACTATCTGTTTTTTTTCTCATAAGACCAAAAGAATACATATAATATTTTGAATGTCACCAGTGGAATGGCCAAAAATATATTTTTCGACACATTCCACAAATTTTTAAAAATTATTTAATTCACCAGATTTTTAAAAAATATAACATCGTTAGAAAAAATCATCAAAGAACAATAAAAATATAATGAAATGGACAAATAAAATCATATCTAGCTTCAACCAAAGATTGAAACCATAAATTTGAAAGCATCGATCAACACCAAATTTATTTCAATAAAAGAGCTCATACTTGTATTTTTAAAACAAATGAAATCCATATTTCCCGTGAAACCCTCATATTTTATGTTTACCGATAATTCCCCAATTTTAATAAAACTTTTTGTGCATTGGCGTCCATACCAGAACAGGTAATACACCTGCATAAATACAAACTATTTTTGTACATGTGGTTCACCCCAACAATGAAATTAAAGCAAGCGTTAAACTACTTTTTCCTAAAAGCTTTCCACTTACCCTGTAGAACAATTGTTGCGTCCAATAACCAATTTTTCCAAATAGTAGTCCCAGTTTTCTGTCCCATGTTTCATAGACACTCGTATATATTCCCTATCGATCTACGGATACAATAAACATCTCATACTTAAACACCACCCATTTTGACTCACGAAAAACTCACTTTATCCCGAAATTCCATATGAATATCCCTCGACGCTTCAAAATGTTAGCCAAACAAAATATTATTCCCCACCGTCGTATAAAAAAACCCGAGTCTGTTACCAAACATTTTCCACTGAACCACTGCGCGAATTAATGAATTTCATCTCATTTTCTTTCCTCTCCACGTTAGCGTCAAGGCGTAGTCCCATTTTAAAATCCGTTACGTCCATTTGCAGCGACTTTTTTTAAAGAACAATTAGGCTAATTGTCCTTTAAAGTACCATTAACGGTTTTTGTTTGTTGCACCAACTTTAAGAGACTTTTAAAGCATCCATTAATACAGCATTAGCTAACTGACCAAACTCCTTCCCTAAAATATCTTCAAATTGTTCTTTAACCTCAAATATTCAAAAATACTTGATTTTTTTATATTAATATTGTGCCTGAAAATTTGTGTCTTGCGAAAATGGAAACTTTTGATGAGGTTTTGGTGGAGGATTTTCTAGAAGACGATTTAGAAGTCCTTGATTTGGGCTACCCATGACGCATTTTTCTTAGGCCCAATTACTATGAAGAGATGTCGCAAATGGACTTTTTTAGAAGGCTAACAAAGCCTACAGTCATGACACCTCTAACCCTAATTGAGAATCAATTGGAGTACCCAGATGATAGGTAGATCAATAGTAAATATAACCATATGGAATACCAGTTTTTAAAATGGCTGTAATGTAAAAAAATCTATCTTTTTGAAAATCACCACGAACACCACACAGAAAACCAAAAACTTACAAAAACTAAAGATATTTTGAGGTTGAAAACAGTGTTCCAACAGAATTAAGACAAAAACCACTGGATTATTGCGACGTTGCCATACTGTAACGAAGATAAAGAACCGTTAGTAAAGGTTTTGAGAAAATGTTTCCGTGCAAATCATTTGAAACTTAAGTAGCAATTAAAATTGAAGGTCCATTTTTTAAATAACAGTTAATAAAAAGTCGCTGCAAAGGGCGTTATTGGTCTTTCAGTTAAGTGTTACTTTCGCATATTCAAATCCTATTGGCTACTAGTTATGGTGTTATTTTTCCAGATGAATCTTTTCCACGAATAATTCTTGTTATTTCAGCACAACGGCAATTAGACGATAACACTTAAGTGTGTGAAGAAATATAAACAAACGTCCTAACTTAAATAAACTAAAACCGATAATAGATTAGTTTTCAATCTCCCATCGAAGATTGCTGGTTGACTTCCAGCAACCACCATATGGAGAAATATTTCACTTACAATAAATTCAACAACTCTTATGAATATTATTTCAATGAAAGAAAATAAAATTTCTTAATGACTAAGATATGAGTTCTTCCATTATTTCTTACAATAATAAAATTTCAATCTCATAATTTACTAGAAAAATAGATACTTCCATTAAGGCCAAAAAAACAATAATAACATAACACCTTACAGGGTGTTACATTACGACGTCAAAAGAAAATAACGCTGTGAATGTCTCACTGAATTTTTGAGGGTTTTAGATTAGCGTTTCTTCGAATATTACACAATATCTTCTAGGAAAAACTATGCATACATAATATTTTATCACTATATTTCAACTTCATGCACATATGAAGCAAATTTGTGAGTTTGTGATCTCGCCTATTGTTTGACTTTGGTTGTATGGAAAACCGCAAATTTGATATACTAATTAAATTACTTTTGGTCATGAAGCGCTTAAATATTTCTTATATCAAATGTATCATTCATAGAGATTTTCTGTCTAAAAATGTGAACAGTTGGTAGGTAGTTGGTAGTAGTAACATCAGAGTTTCCGCAAAATTCTCGTTTTGTGTCTACTGAAAAAGAAAAAAACTTTTGGAACCCCTACATTCTAGATAGGTCTTCAACTGAAAGATAAAAACGGAAATTCAAGCAACATTCAAAAGAAAGAAGTGGCGTTCTTTGGCGTTAAGGTTCAAATGGTATCGTGACAAATGACAGTCGATAGACAGGGCACGTATCGGATTGGAATAGACACCAACATTCGAGATATAGACACAAAATTCCCTATTAATATAACCATTCATATGCAAAAATATGGACACTTTAGGACTAAAAATAAATGATCCAGTATATTCAATTTGTGATTCTCTACACAACCCTGATGAAATTATTACAAATAAAGAGGCAGTTTTTTAAGGTTTTTTAAAATTAGCAACACGTGCGGAACACCCCTAGTCTTGAAAGTCGTCTATAGCTTTGTAGTCATTTCTTATTACCTACCTTATTTTTTAGGAAAAATATCGATCGTTCTCAACTCTGATTGGATAGAACCCGAAAGTAACAGCACTGAAGATGTAACCGCCGCCGAAACAAAGCGGCAATTCATGGTAAGTAATCTAGAAGGTGAAACTACGAATTGCATACGACAACACCGCGAAATATGAAACTATGACAGTTTTTCACAACTGCATATATTACTTTTCATGTGGTTAAACAGTTAAATTTGACTGAAACTTGAATGCGAATAATGGTGATGTTTTTCGATGGGTTGATCAGGATATCCAGCTTGCCATGCCCAAGGATATTCAACTGTATCTAAAAAAACTGCCTAATCTGCTAATTTGATCATCCCAAGTAATGACTTGGGTTTGTTTGAAGGTTGGTAACTTGATTACTATCGTTTCGGACGTCCATCGTCTTAATGTATTCAAAAGGTTTTCACGACGTTTCGAATGCTTGTATCTGCAATCGTCTTCAGATGAATACTGACAAGTTTAGGTGCTACTTACCAATTAATATGACTGTCGGCGCAATGATGCGTGCAATTCCGCCATGTGCAGCGGTGCGTGTAATTTCGCGCGGTGTGGTGGTGCGTGAAGTTTCGCGCCTCTGCAGCCCGCCAGAAAGAGCAATCAGGGGTTTCCATACGTTCTTGATCTCAACGCTTGGTTGACTAAAGGCGTTATTGGCTTCGATGTAGGCGGCCTCTTTGAACTTTCGTTTGAACCAATGCTCCTCTCTATGTAGAACACTTGCGTCGTCCCATAGAAGTCGATGGTGCTCAGTCCAGGCGTGGTCAGCGATTCCCGATTTTGATGTTTCTCCACGTTGAGTCCATTTCTTGTGCTCATCCAATCTTACCGATAACGGTCTCTTTGTCTCTCCAATGTAGGAATCTCCGCATTCACATGGAACAGACAATAGAATACATTCTCATGTATTGTGTGAGAAGTAAGATCTGCTCTACAATAGTGAGTGTTCAGAGTGGGAAAAGTCCAAAAGTTAATCTCTAAATTTATATGCCTCTGAACCTAAAGCATCCAGCTAGAAGTTTCTGAAACCGGACCAGATAGAAATTCATAAACACGTATGTAATATCCATCTATATAAACATAACAAAATCAATGAACCAAGGATTAATCCGCTTTTTATCAATATAAAAAGTGCCTATGCTAATGACCACAAAAAAAAACCCAGAAGAAAGTAAACTGATAATAAAAGAAACCCAGACCAGCTACATATATCAATGCAAGCTACAGGAGCGGACTAAGACTTTTTTTCTCGAGGGCCACCTAAGTCAGGAACATTAACAAAAACTGACAAATGGCAAATTTTGAGTGCTGCAAAACAAAACCTTTCCCAGCTTCCTATTACATATGTATCAATTGTTTCAAGATATACCACAGGAGCTGTGCCCAAAAAAACAAAAATTCTTTCACCTTTATCCAAAATTTTCAAATAACTTGCTGTGATAAACCTGATCAATCCGAATTTGAGGAAAAAAATATTTTGGAGAAAATTGTATGCGAACTAGAAGAAAGCAATGAGATGAAAGATGCACACCTAGAAAAAATTATAAAAAAAATGAACTGTTTCTGAGTGAAGTGCAACAGAGGGAGGATGAACTGAATGAAGTATTAAGGCAACAAAATGAGTTGATCGCTAGCGCTAATAATGAAATATTCAAGTTAAAAAAAATTATCGAAAATACGGAGAAGCCCAAAAAAACTCTGTCTACACAAACTGAATCTCTTGCCAAAACTGTTGCGACTCAGTCGGAAAGTACAGATTGTGGCAATGAACACGAAAACTTGGAACAAATTGAAGATATTAACCGAGTAAATACAATACTCTCAAAAAAGAAAGCTACAATACTTGGCAATAACAAAGAATCAAATAGTTCAAATATTAATAATAAGAATCGAATCCTGATAGTAGCAGGAGCTCACGGAAAAAACCTCATAGGACATCTTTCAAGACAAAAAAAGGAACATCAAATGATAGAATCCATATTAATGACAAATTGCAGCAATGAACTTCTAGTAGGGACTGCCATTAAAGAATCAAAAAACTACACGACTTCAGATACATTGATAATATGGACAAATAGAATAAATGGCTCGATAGTAAATAAGCTCGCCTCTCAAACTAACACTAATATAATCATAATTACCGAACCCTATAGATATGATAACAAAGATACAAATTTAGACATATACGAAAATAATTTATCTTTACAAAATGATATATTCCACAAAAGAGCTAACCATATGAAGATCTTAGAATGCAATAACATCCTGAGACGAACAAACTACGAAAGAAATGGACTCCAAATAAGTAGCTTCGGGAAATTGTTCCTAAGTAGAGCAATTCTTAATCTCATCGAAAGCAACCCCCAATGTTGTAACGCAACTATACCCTATTGTACAAAACATACAAATGTCAATAAAGTTGATAAAAAAAATCGATGATAAATCAGAGTTCAGGAAGAGCTGATGAAGAAAGGACGAACAGCAGCACTGATGGGAAATTTAATATGATGAATCAAGAGGAAAACAGTGATAACAGTGATGTTAGAGGTGATGTCAGTAGTGATGAAGATAGTGAAATTGCAAATTTTCTTCTAAAAGCCAGGCCACCCCCGACAATATGATATCCATTCTCTCCCTTAACATCCAGTCTGTCCGTAACAAAGCTGATGAATTATATATATTACTCGAACAGCAAGGTTATCCAAAATTGGTACTGCTTTCGGAACACTGGCTTAAACCTGACGAGCCTATTCACATACCTGACTACAGCATTGTATCTAGTTATAGTAGAACTAACTCACTCCATGGCGGAACAGCTATTCTTGTCCACAACTCATTCCTAGATATGTCGTTCAATAAGGCTGAGATGTACTGTGATATGCGTGAAGAAAAACAATTTGAAATAACCTTGGTATTCTCAAAAAACCTGAATCTTTATGTCGCATGTATCTACAGAACACCTACATCGAATGCCCATATATTCTTAGATAAATTAGAAGATCTTCTTTCAAAAATCCCTCTCCGATCAAAAATCATCTTAGCTGGTGATTTCAATATTAATTTTCAGGACAAAAATGACAACACCACTCGAGATTAACAAATATGCTCGATTCATTCAACATCTCAAATTATGTTACATCTCCTACTCGCATATCACAGTACTCATCAACCATGATTGACTATGTCTGTTCAAATATTGACGATTCTACTACCTCATGTATAGTTTTACCATCCGGTTTGTCAGACCACGAAGCTATATATACCACAATCACTCTGATTCATAGAAATACCAAAAAACATAACTATGGAAGAATTTATAGTACAAAGAATTATCATAGGTTTTATCACAAATGCTCAGAAATCACATGGTCTAACCTACTGCTAGCAGAAGATCCCTTCAAAACCTTCTACGAAGAAATTGTAAATAAATTTCAAATATCATTTCCTAAAATCAGAATAAATAAGAAAAAACTCAAACCTTGGATCACAAAAGGCATAAAAATCTCGTCTAGAAACCTTAGGTCACTTCATCATATCAGAAAATTCACTGATGATATCTTTTTCCATAATTATTTCAATAATTATAGGAGAATATACAGGAAAATCATCAGAGCTATGAAGAACGCATATTTTAATAAAATAATAGACGATTCTGTCAACAAAGCTAAAGAAAGCTGGGCAATAATTAATGAACTTAGGGGAAAAGAGGTTAAAGCAACTCCAACTGATCTGAACTTAAAGCCGGAAACCTTAAACAATTTTTACTGTTCCATAGCCGAGAAACTTAATGATCTCATCACTCCAACTCATGACCCATTAATTTACCTAGAAAGTGTCAATATAAAAAATTCCTTTTCTTTGAACAGCACTAATATAACTGAATTGAAAGAGGTAATCCGAGACATAAAAAACAAAAAGGCCTCTGGTTTAGATGACATCTCCATAAAAATATTTGAAAACCTTCCTGACGATGCACTTAATGTCCTGGTCGAACTTATTAATAGATCATTCACAGAGGGAATCTTTCCGCATTTCCTCAAAACCTTGGTAGTGATCCCGATCCACAAAGGTGGCAATAAAGATGAACCGGCGAACTTCAGACCAATATCCCTTATCCCAACATTAGCTAAAATAATTGAAAAACTAGTAAAACGGAGAATCATGGAATTTGTAGACAACAACAATATACTGAGTGCACGTCAATATGGCTTCCAAAAAAACAAAAATACATCCGATGCCATATTTGCTCTCCTGCAGACAGTTTATAATGAAATCAACAACGCGGAAACAACTGCAGCGGTTCTATGTGACTTCTCTAAGGCATTTGACTGTGTCAACCATGATATACTACTGCAAAAACTCAGCAGATACGGTTTTAGGGACAACAGTCATGCTTGGATAAGATCATATCTCACTGCAAGAAAGCAAATTGTAAGGACATCTTCGGATTCGAATATCAGTGATGTGAAATATGGCGTACCCCAAGGCTCTGTTCTGGGTCCCGTCCTGTTTCTCCTATACATCAACGATCTGACTAACATCCCAATTACAGGAAAACTCACCATCTTTGCCGACGATACTACATTAATATGGCATGACAAAGACAAAGACAGGCTGCATACCAGAATGAGTGCAGATATGATTAAAGTAAAAGATTGGTGCGACTCTAATTTCCTAACACTTAACACCAAAAAAACCAATGTAATAGCATTCAAATGTACTTTTTCAGATATCTCTTTAGGAACAAACACTATCGAAAACAGCACCACATCGAAATTTCTAGGAGTCCATCTAGATAAAAATCTAAAATTTGACGAGCACATCAGACAGCTCAATAAAAAATTAGCATCTGGATGTTACGCGCTAAGAAATGTTGTGAAAGAGCTAGGTTTTCCCAGCGCTAAGGCTGTGTACTATGCCTTGATAGATTCCCAACTGCGGTATGGTATAGCCTTCTGGGGAAGTTGCTGTAACACACTTATGCAGTCAGTCTTTGTCTTACAGAAAAGAGCCATCAGATATCTTTGTAAGGCCAAGAGGCAAGATTCATGTAAACCCCTCTTTCTTGAGCATAAAATACTAACAGGCATTTCAATATATATAATGGAAACAGTGACCATAATCCACAAGAACAGAGCTAATTATGAAGTCACAAACACTGCATATTCAACCCGTCAAGCTAACCAACTCAGGCTTCCAATACCCAATTCAACTTTGACACATAACTCACTTATATATAATGGTATTAAGATGTACATTAAACTCCCGCTAGAAATTAAAGAAACAACATCGCTAAAACTATTTAAAAAAAAAACAAAAAGCATATTGAGTGATAAAGCCTACTATATTCTACAAGATTACTTTAATGACACACTGTGATATCCTAGTTCATTAAGTATACCAATCTTTTAATCTTTTTATATTATCTGTTTAATCTATATTATTTATGTTCTTTTATTGTATTATATTACATTTTATCAATGTTATTGTGAAAACTTAACTATTTACAATAAGCTAATGTCTGTTATAATTTTAAAATAAGCTGTACAAATTTTCTAAATTGACTGATTATCGATAATCTTACTGTATAACATTGTGTTTGTTAACAAGAGATAACTCTTAGCAACAATAAACATATTCTCTCTCTCTCTCTCTCTCTCTTCATAAATGCAATTCTTACTGATTTTATTTTTGTTGTCAGGTTTGGTCTTGGTCAGGAAACTCCGTAAAGTACTTCCGGATTGGAAGCAGCTCTTGATGTTGAACTTGTTTCCGATCCTTCTGATCTTCTCGGAGACACCTCTGATGTACGGAAAGCAGATCACTGTGCTTTGTTGTTGCTTCTAGGAGTTTCTTGGGATATCCATTCCGGTGGAGGTCCTCTCTGATGTGGTTTAATTCGGCATCTAGTGACTCCACGTCGTTGCATATGTGCGTCGCTCTCTCCACCAATGTTCTCACGATCCCTCTCTTCGTCGAACTCGGATGGTTGGAGCTGTAACTGAGGAATTTCATTGCCTATTCTCTCAACGTTCACATCGAGGAAGGGTAAGGCACTGTTGGTTTCCATCTCCATCGTGAACTTGATCGAATCCCTGATTCTGTTCATTCCTGAGAAGAAATCCTGGAGATGTTCGTCTCCGTGATTCCATACAATGAAGGTGTCATCCACGTACCTCAACCACCTCTTTGGTTTGTATTCTGCCTCCCGTATAGCCAATTCCTCGAACCACTCCATGTATATGTTGGCGATGATTGGAGAAAGGGAAGATCCCATCGGGAGTCCGTCGACTTGAGAAAAGAATCGGTCTTTCTCCTGGAAATATGAGTTCTGTAGGCAGCACTGCAGTAATTCCAATATTGCGTGGGTAGGAAGGTCAGTCCTCTCGTGCAGTTGGTCATCCTCTTCGAGTTTCCTTTTGATGATACTGAGAGATTCCTCTATAGAGACATTGGTGTAAAGGCTCTCCACGTCGAAGCTGATGAAACGATCTTCTGGTCCAAGTTCAACATCTGTGATGGTGTCAACGAAGTGCTTGGAATTCTTGACGTATGAACTGCTATTTCCTTGTAAGGGTTGTAGTATCGGTAGGAGGTATTTCGATAACTTGTAGGTTGGTGAGTTCCGTGAGCTGGTGATCGGTCTCAGTGGCATGTCTGGTTTGTGGATTTCCGGAAGCCCGTAGAGATGCGGTGGTTTGCTGTAGTTGGCGTTAGATGTGATCGTTCGTTGTCTGGAATGAAGTGTTTGAATTTCCTCAGAGTGTTGTAGATCTTCCTTTCTATGGTGGGTGTCGGATCCTTCTTCAAGAGTTTATAGTTCCCTGTGTGGAGTAACGACTCTATCTTGTCATCATATGTTGTGGTGTCCATGATAACTGTGGCGTTTCCTTTATCGGCTGGAAGAATCTTTATGGATGAATCCTTTTGTAGAATTTTTAGGGCCCTCTGTTCCCCTGCAGTGATGTTACTCCGGGGATTCCTCTCCTTCTCGAGTGTCTCTCTCACTTTCCATCTGAACTCTTCTGCCTGGATGGGATTCATTCTGCTGCTGGTTGACTCTACAGAGCTTACAATGTCCAGGATAGGTATTGTTTTAGGTGCAACTGCAAAGTTCGATCCCTTTTTCAGCAGGGACTCCTCTACTCCTGTAAGTGGTTTAGTTTAATGACTTGGGCACGAGGTCTCACCTCACGTAGCAACTAGAGTACACCACAGAACTCATAATTATATCTGTCATAAGATATAATTCTGAGTTCTGTGGACTACACACTATCCTCCTTTGTTTTACAGCTCGGCTGGTATGCCCACCCCCTCTACCAAGGCGATTGGCCGGACATCGTGAAGACGCGAGTGGACGCGCGCAGCAAAGCTGAGGGCTTCAAGGCATCCCGGTTGCCGGTACTCTCGGCAGAAGACGTCGCCTTCCTCAAAGGCACCAACGACTTTTTCGCGTTGAACGCTTACAGCTCTCTCATCGCGAAGGCGATCCCGGAAAAGGAGATCGTCCCTCTCACTCCGGATAGGGAAGGGGATGTGGGAGTGGCGACTTATCGGCGCGAGGAGTGGCCAGGATCAGCGTCGTCGTGGCTAAAGGTATGGTAGAGGTTTGTTAGTGTTTCCAAGTGCATATTGGCGACGCAAATAATCTCACGCCCGCTTATAGAGGCGAATTTGAAAGCTGCTTACTAACGACTCAACTTTGACAGATTATAGACCATGAGAAATGTCTTATTCCTCGTGGTCTATGAAATACTCAGAGTAATAATAAATTAATAAACTATTATTACTCTGAGATGAAATCAGCCTTCTGTCTGTCACAGATTTATGTAATGCAGATTTGACAGATTAAACTACTGTTTCTAATTGGTTGGTGAATGAAAGTTCCCACTCGGCAACCAATCAAAAACAGTGCGCGATGAGCATGATTCGTCAATTCAAGAGGAAAATCAGCAACATCAAGTTTAGCAGATGAAATTAGGGGCGGGAATTCCTTGCGCTGATGAGACCCAAATAATAAGTTATCTTTTTTTTGAGGTTGTTCCTTGGGGAATGAGAAACCTTTTGAAATGGATCAAGGAGGAATATTCTGATCCAGAAATAATAATCACAGAAAATGGATATTCGGACCATACCGGGCAGTTGGCGGACAATATAAGAATCAACTTCATCAGGGTAACGTATTCCATTTTGCAGATATTGGATTTGAAAACTTTTTCTTTGGATTACTCTTCGTTGTTGACCTCCTGAAGCATCAAATTCATGGACATGTGGTATTTTATTTGCTGATCTGATCAGGGCATACTTCCCTAAGAAACGGCTACATTTCAGTTTTCAAATGAGATCATAGAAAAATATCTCTGAGTTCTGTGTACTTCAACCTGCATACTCGTCGAAAAAGAATTCCATTTGATGCTTCCTCCACAATATACTATTTAAAATATAGAAAATCGATTATAATTCATGAAAAAGTCAAAAAGACCAACCACCTGCTGAAAAATTGTTTTGTTTTCCACCTGTTTCCAGGATTATTTGAGTAATGTTCGAGATGCCATGGACAAAGATGAGGTCAAAGTTATTGCATACACACTTTGGAGCTTGATCGATAACTTTGAATTCTCTCAAGGGTTCACGTAAGTTTACACATATTTTCGCTAGGCTATTCTTCAAATATACATAAAGAACAGTGTGTCCAACTTTTCAGTGTTTTGAATTTCAACAGTTAGTATATAGATATGTCGAAATATTGAGATTAACTTTTTGTTCCAGTGTAAAATTCGGTGTTACCCGAGTAGATTTCGACAGTCCCAATAGAACAAGGACCAAAAAAGACTCATTCCGTTATTATGAGAAAGTCTGTAAGACTCATTGTCTAGTGGATGATTGCGAAGAATAAAAATAATACTAATTTCATCTTTTTTTTTCAACATTTCCTTCATCCGATGACGCAACTTGATCCGATCAAAAGTAAACAAGTGATTCATCACAGTAGATTTATGTACCTATCCTTATCACTTTGTGCTAATTGAACAAAGCTAGAAACAACATTCCTATTTATTTAAGGCAATAAGGAAAACGCATGATTTGGTCAGTTCGGTCCTCAAAGATTACAGTTTGTGAAAATAATTTCTCAAATACCAAAATATTTCGACATTTTCAAATTTAAAGGTACTCCCCAATTCAAACTCGATTTGACCTTCACTTGGATAACTTTGCGCCAATTGTGGTTGTTTCAGGAATATTGATGGACAATACTATTTCTTACAACCCAAACATAAATTCAACCACACTTTTAATAAGATCCATATATTATCTAAATTTGAAATGAAGGGTCCATACACTACTGAAGTACATATTTTTTTAATATCCATGGTGTTTTCTACATTCTGCTTCTAACCTGATGGCGATCGGACGATTTCGGTTTTTTGGTGCATTTTAGGGGTACACCTTTGTGCGATTTTCTCGAAAAATCTTTTTTTTCTGCTGAGAATCGTCTTGAAATTATGGGCATATACTAAATCAACCCTTCTGAATCGAATGCCGTTCGCGGAATTACTCTAACTCTTTTCGTTCTTGAGATACGACCCATTTCCAACTAAAACTAAAATAAAGGATCCATACACTACCTATATTTGAAATGAAAGATCCATAAATCATCTAAACTTGGAATGAAGGGTTCATACACTACATAATGAAAATATTAGTGAACGAAGATAGACGAAATTATAGTTGACAGTTCAAAGCAACTAGCGGTAAAAGTTTGAACTGTGTGAAGTAATGATGCATACGTCCATCAGAGGTGCTAGGAGTACGTTTTTGAATAAAATGATAAAATTGGCGTTTTCAGTTAGAAATTATGAAAAACAATAAACATTTTTTCAATTTCTCAGTTTGTGTTACTTTTGAATATGATTCTTTTGAAAAAGGCCAGTAAACACACATGTATAGACAGGAAACTTCAACGACCTCTCTTAGAAATACATTTTCGTTCACCGAGCTGATCCCTACAGCGTTGATCCCAGTATTCATAAAATTGTTCAATTGTGTAATTTAAGCACGAGTGCAACAACAGATATCTTATATATTTTTTACGTACAACTCTGACACTTGAAAACGTTCATATCACAAATTCCAACATTTTTTTCAGCACAATCTACATTTTCTATTTTAACTTCTTGACGCAAAATTCACCCTTAAGGTAATTCTTTTATTTTGATGGAAAATCGCTCTTCTCGACATAAGTCCATTTCAACACTCGTCTCACAATCACCAAAGGTGCACAGATGGGAAGCTCCTCCTTTGATATTTGTTTTGCCGCTTCATTGACCTCGGACATTTAAATTGGAGAAGGCATCGTTGCCAGTTCTAATTATGTTTCATTTGGAATTAGGACAATACTGCCAACATAAGTGGTAAGGTCCAAAAATGTAATGGAAAATGAATAACTGATTGATGTCACTTTTGAAATCGTATGTAGTGTTGAATGCTTTTGAGTTTCAAGTAGAATAATAGCATTTATTCCTTCGAATTTCCTAGTTAATTTTGAAATTTTGTGAAGTTGGCGATTCTGAGCCATAACAAACGTCATCCTTCACAATGGAGGTATTGCCGTAACCCCCTTCGGTTGTATATTTGAAATAAACTTGATGTTATTTACTCACTTCGGTCCAACGTCTGCTTACTACCACTCGAAGACGGAAGTGAATGAAAATACTTGATGAATTCGACATTTTTCCCTGCTCATTCTACTAGCTCTTGCTAGTTAGGTAGTTGCTGTTAGGGTGCATTCCAAATTCTATTTTATATGGGTGTTTCGTTGGCATTGACGTGTCCATCAGTGTTACCAAATTGCCGATAATTCGAGATAAGTGCGCGCCATTTCGCCTTGTTACTTCGGTGTACAATTCTCAGATGTCGCCGCCACCCAAAATCTATTAGTCTCCATATTGCTACTTTTGAATATAGACAATAGATGGCGACTACCTCGCTTCTTGGATGTAGCTTCCCTTTGGCGCTATTATCCAGCTCTCCCCTTATTACGTTTATACTAAAGGATTCGCCCGCTACTTACCGCATAATGTATTCTAATTGGCTGCTAGATGAGAACTAATTGTGAATTGAACAAGTATGTTGGGTTTCTTTTTCGAACCTCCGAATTTAATGAATCATTCGAGGATTTCAATCCATATCATAGTATTACTAGTGTTGATAGTGTAAAAAAACAAAACGTCTATTCGATAAAAATAAAATGTGAAACTAGAAAACAAATCAATAAACATAATCATCGAGTGGTAACAACTTCTTCTTGTTGTGACACTCCCAAATCCAGTTGGTGCTAACACAACTGGCTTCGCCGTTTATTTCTCGGAGGGTAGCGCTATTTTGTCTGGTCGTCACGATTATCTCCACTCCATCTGTGGGGCCGTCCGCCGGTTTCCTGAAAAGAACTAACTGATGAAAAAGTAATGCAAACATCGAACAAAATAACAAAAACTCCGAACAAGAGCGGGAATACGGCAGGACAACGCCATCTCTGGTTGAGAGCAGCGAATGAACCACAAAAGCATCAGAGAAATAGGAAATGGGCGAAAAACGCCATCTATTGTCGAAACAGCAAAGTAACCGCAGGGACAAAAGGAGGTAGCTATCCGAATATTCAAACATCAACTCACTGTAGATACCACTGTTTTCAGACATCCAGCTCTCGAATAAAGTTATGTAAGCTTTCTGTAGCCAGTAGAACATCACCTGAAGTAAATATCGACTCACCCCTTGTAGGCAACGATGTACTTCCGCAGTCGCCAGTAAGTTTCATCGTCAAATGATGAATCTATGTAGAATATCTTGCCGGCAAAGAAGTTTGGCAGCTGTTTAGCTTCGGGTGCAGGGGATTTCTCCAAGTCTTCTTCCACGTCGGTCTCTACGCTATAGACATCCTCGTTTGGGGCCGGACTTTCCGGAGGGTCCGCTTTGGAAGAAGTTTTTGAGGCTAGAATCTTCGCGATACGCTCTTCTGTGTCTGAACCCTCATCCTTGCTACAGAAAAGTATTCAAATGAGAGCAAAATAGAGTGATGCGCATCGAAAATATTTATTGAACAGCGAATGAGATTATTGAAATGTTCTTATAGCAATAAAAAAGTTTGTTGAGCGATAAAAAGGTTCATTGGGAGGCAAAAAAGTATTATTGAGCATTAAAAAATGATTATTTAGCGCCAAAAAGTTTTGTCAAAAACGGAATATTGGGCAAAAATTCATTAATGAGAAGTAAAAAAGATTACTGAGCATCAAACATTTGTTAATGATAGGCAAAAAGGATCATTGAACGGAAATTACTGATTATGGAGTGGCAAATATTTATTAATGAGGGGCAAAAAGGATTATTGAGAGGAAAAAGGGTTGTTGAATGGTTAAAAACGGATTATGGAGCGACAAAAATGATTATTGAAAAGCAAAGAGGATTATTGAACAGCAAAAATTGGATTATTGATCAGCAATAAGCATTAATGAGCAGCATAAAAAAGGTTAATGGAAAAAAGATTATGGAGTGGTAAAAATAATTATTGAAAAGCAAAGAGCAAGATTAAACAATAAAAATGGATTCCTAAACGGCAAATAGATTATTGATCAGCAAAAAGAAACATTGAGCAGCAAAAATTGATTATTGAAGAACCGAGGAGTAGCAAAAATAATTATTAAGAAGCAAAAAGGATTATTAAACAACAAAAATTGGATTATTAATCAGCAAATGGATTATTGATCAGCAACAAGGATTATTGAGCGAAAAAAATTGATTATTGAAAGGAAAAAAGGATTAATGAGAGGAAAAAGGATTGTTGAATGGGAAAACGGATTATGGTGTGGTAAAAGTAATTATTGAAAAGCAAAGAGGATTATTAACCAACAAAAATAGATTATTAATCAGCAAATGTATTATTTATCAGCAAAAACGATTATCGAATGGCAGAAATTGATTATTGAAAAGCAAAAAGGATTATTAAACAACAAAAATTGGTTATCAATCAGCAAATGGATTGTTAATCAGCAAATGGATTATTGATCAGCAAAAAAGATGATTGGGCGGCAGAAATGGATTATTGATGGCAAAAATGTTTATTGAGAGGAAAAAGGATTGATGAATGGCAAAAACAAATCATGGAGTGGCAAAGATAATTACTGAAAAGCAAAGAGGATTATTTAACAACAAAAGTGGATTATTTATCAGCAAATGGATTATTGAAGTGAATAGGATTATTGAAAGGCAAAAAGGATAAGTAAGAGGAAAAAGTATTGTTGAATGGCCAAAAATAAAGAGGATTATTAACCAACAAAAATCAGAAAAGGAGTTTGGGTATAAAAAACGGATTATTATGCAAAAATTAATCAATGTGAGGTTAAAAGGTTTATTCAGCACAAAAAACTTAATATGTAAAAAGGGTTATTGAGGAGTAACAGGATCATTGAGGAACAGAAAAAACCATGGATTATTAAGTGATTAAAAGTTTATCAAGAACTGAAAAGGATTATAGAGAGGCAAAAAACGGATTAAGGAGTGGCAAAGATTATTGAACAGCAAAGAGGATTATTAAAAAACTAGAATTTATTATTGATCAGCGAAGGCATTATGGACAAGAAAAAATGCATTGGTGAGAAGCAAAAAAAAATGGAGCTGTAAAAACTAATTATTGAAAGACAGAAATGGTTATAGAGTGACAAAAATAATCATTGAACAGCGAAGGGGATTATTTAAAAACAAAAATGTATTGTTGATCAGCAAAAGCATTATCAAAGGGCGAAGATGCATTGGCAAGAAGCAAAAAGAATTATAGAGTGACAAAAATAATTATTGAACAGCAGAGTGGATTATTTAACAACAAAAATGGATTATTGATCAGCAAAAAGAATTATTGAACAGAAGAAATTAATTAATGAGAAACAAAAAGATTTATTGAGCGTTAAAAATTTATTATCGAGTGGATTATTTCAAACATGGACTATTTATTAGGAAGAATGATTAATAAGGATAAAATAGGATTAGCGAGAGAAAAAAAAATTAATGTGAGGCAAAAAAGCTTATTGAAAGACGAAAAGGATTATTGAGTGGTAATAGAAATGGACGGCAAAGAGGATTATTATAGAGCGGCAAAAATTCATTGGTGGGAGGCAAAAACGATTATTGACAGGCAAAATAAATTATTCAGCGGCAAAAAAAAATATGGAGTGGCAAAAATTATTACTGTATAACAAAGAGGAGTACCAAACAACAAAAATGGATTATTGGTCAGCAAAAGGGATTACTGAACAGCCAAGATAATCAATGAGAAGCAAAGAGGATTATTGAGCAGAATAAAAAAATGTTATTGAGCAGCAAAAAGGATTACTAAACGCGAACATAATCAATGAGAAGCAAAAAGGATTATTAATCAGCAAAAAGGATTACTAACGGCCAAAATAATCAATGAGAAGAAAAATGGATTATTGAGCTGCAAAAACGGATTATGAAATGGCAAAATAATTATTCAACAGCAAAGAGGACAACTAAACAACAGAAATGAATTATTCATCAATAACGAGAATTATTAAGCAGAAAAAATTTATTAATAAGAGGCAGAAAGGATTATTGTAAAGAGAAAAATAACTTTAAAAGCGGAAAAAAGGATTATTGAATGGCAAAAAGAACTATTAAACAGCAAAAATTAATCAATGAGAAGCAAAAAGGATTGAGCAGCAAAAAGGGATTATGAAGTGGCAAAAAAGATTAATAAACAAAAAACATGCATTATTGATAAACAAAAAACATGCAAAAAAAATATTGTGTGGCAAACATTTAGTAGAGGTGTTATAGTTGACGCAAATATCTCCATTAAAAAAATAGCACGTATATAGGCATATTTGAAATGTATAAAAATTATTATTGAGTGAAAAAAAATCATTAATGGGGGACAAAAATAAATATTGAGTATGCAAAATTAATAATTTAATAACAAAAGGTATTATTGAGAGGGAAAAGGATTGATGAATGGCAAAAATGAATTATGGAGTCAAAATAATGACTTAAAAGCAAAGAGGGTTACCAACCTACAAAAATGGATAACTGTTCCGCAAAAAGAATTATGTGGAAAAAGTAAATCAATGAGAGGTAAAAAAGATTATTGAGAGGTAAAAAGGATTATTGAGAAGTACAAAGGATTACTGAAAGGCAAAAAGGATTATTGATCGAAAGGAAAAAGGATTATTAAGCTGCAAAAGGAAAAGGAAAAGGAAAAGGTTAAGTAGAAAATCAGATTATGAAGTGGCAAAATGATTATTAGTTAGGAGAAAGAATATTAAAGAACAAAAATGGATTGTTCATCTGGAAAAATTATTATTGAGTGAAAAAAAATCATTAATGGAGGACAAAAATAATAATTGAGTATGTTAAATTCATTATTTAATAACAAAAAGTATTTTTGAGAGGGAAAAGGATTGATGAAGGGCAAAAATGAATTATGGAGTAAAAATAATGACTTAAAAGCAAAGAGGCTTATCACCAACAAAAATGGATGAACTGTTCAGCAAAAGAATTATGTGGAAAAAGTTAATCAATGAGAGGTAAAAAGGATTATTGAGAGGTAAAAAGGATTATTGAGAAGTAAAAAAGGATTACTGAAAGGCAAAAAGGATTATTGATCGACAAAAATGGATTAAGGAGCAGCAAAAATATTTATTGAATAAAAAAGAATATTTAACAACAGAAATAGATTTATTGGTCAGCAAAAACGATTATTTAATGGCAAAATCGGATTATGAAGTAGCAAAATCAGATTATGAAGTGGCAATATGATTATTGGTTAGCAAAGAGGATTATTAAACAACAAAAATAGATTGTTCATCAGGAGAAATGATTATTGAGCGAACAAAATTCATTAATGGGGGACAAAAATAATTATTGAGTGTACAAAATTAATTATGTAATAGCAAAAAGTATTTTTAAGAGGAGAAAGGATTGATGAATGGCAATAATTAATTATGGAGTGGTAAAAATAATGACTTAAAAGCAAAGAGAGCTATCGACCAACAAAAATGGATAACTGTTCAGCAAAAAGAATTATGTGGCAAAAATCTATCAATGAGAGGTGAAAAGGATTATTGAGAGGTAAAAAGGATTATTGAGAGGTAAAAAGGTTTATTGAAAGGCAAAAAGGACTATTGATCGGCAAAAATGGTATGGAGTGGCAAAGATATTTATTGAATAAAAAAGAGGAATACTTAACAACAAAAATGGAATATCGGTCAGCAAAAAGCATTATTAAGCGGCAAAAATTTATAAATGAGAGACAAAAAGGATTATTGAGATGCAAAATCGGATTATGAAGTGGAAAAATCAGATTATGGAGTGGCAAAATAATTATTGGTCAGCAAAGGGGATTATTGAACAAAAAGGGATTGTTGATCAGGAAAAATGAATTTTGAGTGAAAAAAATTAATTATTGGTGGACAAAAATAATTAGTGTTTATATAAAATTAATTATTTAATAGCAAAGGTATTATTGAGAGGGAAAAGGATTGATGGAGTGCTAAAAATAATGATTTAAAAGCAAAAAGGGTCATCAACCAACAAAAATGGATAACTGTTCAGCAAAAAGAATTATCTGGCAAAAATCTATCAATGAGAGGTGAAAGGGATCATTGAGTGGTAAAAAGGATTATTGAGAGGTAAAAAGGATTACTGAGAGGCAAAAAGGATTATTTATCAGCAAAAAGGTTTATTAAGTACCAAACATTTATAAATTAGAGACAAAAAGGATAATTGAGTGGCTAAATCAGATTATGAAGTGGCAAAAACAGATTATGAAGTGGAAAAATAGTTATTGGTCAGCAAAGAGGATTTAAACAACAAAACTGGATTGCTGATCAGGAAAAATGATTATTGAGCAACAAAAATTCATTAATGAGGGGACAAAAAGGAATATTGAGTGAAAAAAATAATTATTCAATAGGAAACAGTATTATTGAGAGGAATAAGGTGAGAAATGGCAAAAACGGATTATGGAGTGGTAAGAACTATGATTGAAAAGCAAAGCAAGTTATTAAACAACAAAAGTGGATTACTGTGGAAAGAATTATTCTGTGGCAAAAATTGAATAATGGGAGGCAAAAAAATTAAGAGGTAAAAAGGATTAATGAGCGGCAAAAATAAATTATGGAGACGCAAAATATTTATTGAATAACAATATTAAACAACAAAAATGAATTTGTGATCAGAAAAAACAATTATTGAGCAACAAAAATTCATCAATGAGAAGCAAAACGGATTAATGACCAGAAAAAACGGATTATGGAGCGGCAAAAGTAATTATTGGACATAAAACGGGATTATTGAACAACAAATAACTTATGTGCTACAAAAAGACTCTTCAAACACCAAAAAATAACTCCGAGAAACAAAATGTGCGCGCCAAAAGTAAGTTAGGTTAGGTGTCCTTTCCTCTTATGTTACCTAGTGATTGGTTTGTCCCTTCAACGCAATATGTGCCATACTTACTGATCACTGAAATTTGCATTCCTCTCCCCGTCGCTAACCTCGTCCACTTGCACAGCTTCATGCATCACATCCTCGATTATCTCGTCCTCGCTTTCGTCTCTGTCCTGATCCCCCTTGTCCAAGGCAAACCGCCTCCACGGCAGCCTCTTCCTCTGCCCGTGGCACTCCTCCAGCCACGCCCTCTTCACTATCTTCCCTTTGCCCTTCACCTGGTTGAATTTCGGGGTGTTGGGAAAGGCACAGCTGCAAAAAAACTATATCAAGCATTTGTGTGAAACGATGATTAACGACCTACATCAAGTGAGTGCAACCCTCCTCCCAATCGGGCTTGTACTTCGCACCCATCGACAGCGCCATTGTGCGCAGCATTCCCCTCCCTGGATTCTGAATCCCGCTCATTACAAGAATCACGCCCTCTAGCAGCTTCTCAAAAGGCTTCGTGGCCGGCACTTTCTTCTTCTTTTTGCTCTCCTCTCTCGCGGACGTTTCGTCTTTCATCTTCCTCTTCAGATCCTTTTTCGATTTTTCCTCCTGCTTCGAAGATCCGGGACTGGATAATTTGTCTTTTTCCTTTTTTTTTATACCTTAAAGTGAGATTAGCGAAATTATTTATTGCTGCTCTACACTGCTACTAACCGGACAGTAGTTGTTTTATAAGGGATACTATACCTATCGTATAGGTTAGTAGCAGTGAACAATCCCGACGGCACTAGCCAAAAAAACTTTACCGTCTTTTCCTGGAGTTCCCGTATCCTTTCTCTTCTCCCCCGCTCCTCCGCCGTCTTCTCCGTGTTTTCCATTCACTTTGGCCAGGGAATCCTTCTTCTTAGTTTCAGGCACGCCCCAAAAGTTCTTCTTCTTCTCTTCCTTCTTAGCATCATCGACTCTGCTCTTCTCTTTATCCTCTTCTTCTTTTTTTTTCATTATTTTGTCTATTTTCGCGTGAGGCTCCTCGTCATCTTTGGTGTAAAAGAGCTCGTTCCGGTTTCTGTTCTTTTGCGAGATTTCTTCGTTTTGGTCGGTCTGCTCGGTTAGTTTCCGGGTAGTTTTAGGGGTAGAGTCTCGCGTCTTCAACTTTGGTTTGCAATGGGGTGAGCCGTATCTCGCCAAAGAAAGTGGTGTTGCAGCTTCCCTTATAGCTGCAGCACCTGAAATAATGATAATAAAGCTAAACTGTGGGCAGTATAAAGGGATCTACCTGTTAGCTTTTCTTCGTGCTTGAATTCCTTTCGCTTCGCGAACAAACTCCCTGCTGACAGTTCGTCCGGTGAGTCCGGTCTAAGCGCGAACTTTCCCAGGCTGGTTGGCAGAGGAGTACCAGCCTCTTTCCCCCCTTTGGTGTGCAAAGTGATGAACGACAGCCCATACTGGACGTGCTTGTTGAAGGGCTGCGTGCACACGACCTTCACCCTGTCCCACTTTTCCTCGCACTCCGGCTTCGACAGATGCTCCCTGGTGAACATTCGGACTTTGTGCGGGTTTTGGCTCTGACGGGCCTCTATGGGGGTCATGAAGGACGAAGTGACCAGGAGCACTTTGTAGTCATCGCTGGCTCCCGATCGGGTGACCAGCACTTCTATGTAAGCGGAGTGTTCGTTGCCAATGTCGATGGCAATGATTTCGGTGGCTTTTTCCAATTGGAGCACCACGACGGCGTTTTTTTCTCCGACGGTTCGGCATTTCCACTTCTTGGAATCGTTCGATAGGATATTGTCGGCGACGTGAGCCTGAAAGGGGGAAACTAGTTAGTTGTTTGGAAAAAGTTAGGTTAGGTTATTTTTTACAGGATCTTCACTGCTGAAGCTTATGATGTGCTCGATTTTGATTGGAGCCATTTCGGATTATTCGTATGCAGATGCAGGCATTCAACAAATACATAATTCACATTAGTTCATATTTCTACTATATAAATTTGTAGATATGTTTTTAGAATGTCACAAACTCACAAATCAAATCATTTTTCATTTTACGCGCTAACCGCTTCTTCTTCTATACTTTTTTTAGCTCGGTTAGTTCAACCATCTACTCAGTTCCAACTCAACAATTTTATGTTGTGAGCTCCTTCTTTTGAGGAATACGTTGAAGGCACAGAGTAGATACAGGGGAGAAGGCTAGACAGAACGAACAGAATCAGGAAGAGATGGAATCCTATCTCAACTTAAATGCTCCAGGAGAACTGTCAGAATAATGATGCCCCTCTTAAATGATATTATTCTACATAATACAACTGAGAACTCAAGCATTCAACACTATATATGATTTCGAAAGTGAGTTTTTAATCAATTATTCATTTTTCATAAACGTTTTCGACCTTCCCACTTATGTTGGCAGTATTGTTCTAATTTCAAATAAAACAATTTAGAACTGGCAAAAAAAGCCAATGAAACGGCAAACCAAACATCAAAGGAAATGGGCGGAGCATCCTATCTGCGTGTTTAATCTGTGATAAAGGTGAATGGCGAGTGTATAATGCAATTTTATAATAAATTACAGTGGTTAAAATAGAAATCCAAAAAAAAATTGAAAATATGTTTTGTTCTTTGTAAAATTCGACAAAATTTTTGGAGTGCCGCTCGTGGAATATTAAATTGATTTTGTGGTAGAATCAAAAAATTTCATTTCAGGCTGTTTGTGATAGATATTCAATTTCAAAGTGATGAAAACAAACGAACCTCGTTATATCCAAACTGGTAGATAATAATAATAATAATATAATAATTTTTATTCATATTTGCATACAGCAGCCATCCGTAGATGGATATACACGTCAGTTTTAAAACTATAAGCTAGGACATTATTTAAAATTATTTAAAATTTACACATGCTGTGAGAAGACAAAAAAAATATTTTACATATAAGATAAGATAATAAAATAATGAAATATAAAGTAATAAAATACAGGCTGATTTGGGGGGTATACACACCAAAATTTCATACACTATGCCGTCATAGCAAGCTAGATTCAAAGTACTCAGTTATATTGAGTCAATATGTGCTTTATAGATGATTTGAACTTGGTGAAATTAATTTCTCTGATTTCTCGAGGTAGATGATTGTAGAGTTTGATTCCCAGATAGTCCGGGGATTTTTCAGTACGAGATAGATTGTGTCTGATGATCTCAAAATCATGAGCATTCCTAGTAGAATATCTATGATAATCAGAATGTTTTAAAAACCTATGCGAATTGTTTTTAACATAAAGTAGTGTTTTTAATATGAAAATAGATGGTAGGGTTAGGATAGTATACTGATATCCTGAAATTTTCTAGGAAATGTGTGAGTCTACTGTGTTATATACGCTCAAATATTTTTGCAATGACATTTAACAGAGAAATTGGTCCATAGTTATCAGCACAAGTAGCATCCAATTTTTTATAAATAGGAATTATTTTACTTAATTTTAAGTCATTAGGAAAGATTCCAGTTTCAAATGATAGATTGATTAGGTAAGCCAGGGGCTCCGAGATTACATCTTGTAAATGTTTTAATAGTTTTATGCTTATTTGATCATTACCTACGGAGTTTTTGTTTTTTAGACTACTAATGACATTTGAAATTTCAGTTGCTGTAGTTGGAAAATAAGCAAAACTATTTATAGGCCAATTAGAGGAGCATGTACAGTTGTTATTTTCCATATCAAACATATTTTGTAGCTCTTTGTTTTTTTTAAAATTTTGCAAAGCATTGTGACAGTTCTTTATTGTCTGTTATTATTTTATTGTTTACCTTTAGCTGTATTTCTTCAACCTTTTGTTTTCTACCTATTGTATTGTTAACAATGCTCCATATGGTTTTTTGTTTGTTATTACTGTCCCTGATTATTTTTTTATTATGTTCCCTTTTTTTATTCTGAATTAAGCGATTATACTGTTTTTTATGACATCGATAATAATCCCATGCCTCCTTTTCGGCTATATTTTTAGTGGCGGCGTAAATGTTTTTTAGTTGCTTACCTCTGTTGTGTATTTCTGTATCATGCCAGTGGTGTCGTTTATTTACTAACCTGCTGTTATTTTTCTTTATTAGTTGGCAATTTATATTTACAGCATAATGCAATGTTTCCATAAATTCCTTAAATGCTTCATTAACATTATTTCTGTTGTGAATATCATTAAAACCCAACCTCAATAATTCTTGCTTTGTCATATCGAGATTTGTAGGATTAAAATTCCGGTAATAACTACTGTTAACACTAGGAGTTGATATGTCCTCTTTCAGAGTTATGTGCAACATGAGCGCGAGATGATCACCCATATTAGGTTGAATAGTTTGACAAGTGTAATTTTTATCAGTATTCGTAGCAATGTAGTCAATTTTAGTTTTAGTAATTTTATTTTTATAGTAAGATATGCGCGTGGGTTCATTTGGGAGGCCAAGATTTAGACCAAATGAGACTAACAGATCATCTAGTAGATTTTTGTCATTGTTTGACGTTAAGTTATCAATATTGAAATCACCACAAATGCATATTTCATCAAAACGATTATTATAGGTAGTTAATAAGGAAAATCACTTATCAAGAAATGTATCCAGCTTGCTATCCGGTGTTCTGTAAATATTAACAATCAAAAATGTACTGTTTCTATATGTGGCACAGATTCCACAACATTCAAAGGTATTTTCCTCACTGAATTTACTACAGTGAGTAGTAACATACCGCTTTTTAACATAGTTTTACTGTTTACGAATATTAGAGAACCACCATGTATTTTATTACTTCTAGTATAGCTTGTGATTAGAGTATATTCGGGAATGTACATATAATCAATGTTATCAGCTGCACACCAATGTTCTTGTATACAAATTATGTCTGGTTTCATCTTTTGACAAAAAATTTCAAGATTCAGTAACTTATTTCTTAGACACTGCACATTCATGCTAACTATCGTCAGCGTGATATCGCCAATTCGGAACTGATCCTTTTTAATACCTTTGTAGTTTAAGTTGTTGTCGGGGATGGAGGATCCGTCTTCGTTGATGGCATCCTCTTCTTCTTGAAAAACGAGACTATAGATCCATTGATAAAGTCAGAACTAATAGATGTCAACGCAGCTTTGTCACTTATCAAATCACAATTATAAAAAAACAGTTTTATCAACACAAAAGACAAAGTATTATTTATTGTTTTCAAATTATTTCCGACCATCATTGTGAACTATTCATTCGTCATTCATATCACGTGAACAGTGTTGCCAGTTAGTGTTTCCAAGATTCTCGCATGCGCATGTTGTTGTGCATTACAAATCTTCGAACAGATTCGACAACTGTTTTCTGATTGGCTGATTGTCTTGGGCTGGTTTCTACAACCAAACAGTTCCGTGCGTATTTCGTCGTATTATTAAATGAATAAGTAGTTAATTCCAAATCTGGTTGGAGTCAGGAAAACATATGTCATCAAGTGTCAAAGACTGTGTATATCTAAAATGAGGAAACGCTTCGGGTATTGATGCAGTCGAAGATTTTCAGATGTCTGCTACAGCTTACCTAAGAGATAACTTCATGATATATACGTAACAAATATCTAAAAGACCCCTTGTGCAGATAACTTCATGATATATACGCAACAAATATCTGAAAGAGTTCCAACATTTTCAATAGGGTCTTCTGAATACGCCACTTCTTAAACATTGAAAATTTCCGATAACCAATATTGAATATTGAGAAATAATCAATGTACAGTTGTGTGCATAAAAAAGTCGTACAGCAGTTATAGGCTATTGTGAGTCAGGCTTGTCAATCTTAATTAAAAGTAGTGTCAAAATGTGTCAAATGTGTACGTGTACTACTTTTTTATGAAATCTGGAACATCATAGGCAGGTTTACACCATATAAACCTTGTACGACTTTTTTATGCCACAACTGTACTTCTAAATAAGCCTGAATAAAACACACTTTTTATTGATAACTCAAAGGGTGGTTCGAGCTCTCTAATGTAGATGTCGCTTAGTAGTGAATTTCTTCGTTTCGTCATTTAGCGGCAATCGTGACTTTAAATTGAGCGTTCAAGAATAAAAAGAAGACAAATCAGTTATATTTTTGTTTAGAACAGATCTTAAAAATACAAAATTAATCGAAAATCTACCAGATTTTCTATATCTTCACAACAAATAGAAATGTATAATTGTGAAAATGAAGAAGTGCAAGTCAAAACTGAGAATGAACAACTCGAGCCAAAACCCAGTCATACCTATGAGTTCTGCCTGTGTTTTGCAAGATCTGAGTCAAAATTTGTTGACACTTTATCAATTTGATCCTGATTTTTAGATATTGGTACAGACGGTTCTGATGTAGCTGACGAAGAAAAAGTCACAATAAAAGATGAAGGGGATATCGGTGAAATAGAAGAGATTAAAACAGAGTATGAGGTTGATGTGATTTACGAAGAAATTGGGGAAGAGGATTTCATTAAAATAGAATGCAAGGATCCTTTATTTATAGAGAAAAAGGAAAGTGCCCAAGAAACGATATCAAGATCTACAATAGGTAAGAATTCAGTAGGGAGATCGTAATGTGAAATAACTGACTGGGGAGTAAAAAAATTGGCCTTTATGTAATATACTATAATCGATAGACGACAGGTAACAATTGCTATTTCTGCAGACTCTGGAGCAGTGCCTCAACCAAATGCAGATATGAGAGGAGACAATGACACCAGTAAAGAGTCTAGAATAACTACGGATTCCAAGAATCGCCGGATGATTTGCTCAAAGAAGAAACTTCATCATTGTGAATACTGTTCAAAAGTATTCTTCCATAAATCAAAGTACGAATTACACAAAAGAACTCATACAGGGGAAAAACCTTTTCAATGTAAATTCTGTTCAAAATGTTTTTCACATAAATTCGGTAGGACAGTGCATGAGAAAGTCCACACAGGGGAGAAACGATATCAGTGTAACGTTTGTTCGAAGTCGTTTATACTTAAACAAAACTTAATAAGACATGAGGCGAATCATACTGCGAAAAAACCATTCCAATGTGAATCATGTTCCAAGTCGTATTCTGTGAAAACAAAATTGATAGAACACGAGAGAAGCCATACAGGCGAAAAACCATATATCTGCAGATTTTGTTCGAAAGAGTTTGCTCTCATAAAAAGTTGTTTTCGACACGAGAAAACGCATATGAAAGACAAACCGTTTCAATGTAAATCATGTTCGAAGTCGTTTATTGAGCAGCGATGTTTGATAGATCACGAGAGAGTTCATACTGGAGAAAAACCATTTCAATGTGAAGCGTGTTTGAAGTCGTTCATATCGAAAAAACGCTTAAAGGAACACGAGAAAAGCCATGTTAGAGAAAAATCATTCCAATGTAAATTATGTGCGAAATTATTTGTTCACAAACGAAGTTTGTTGATACACGAGAAAAAACGTTTCTGCAAAAAATAATTCGGTTACAAAATTTGATAAAGCACCAATTTAAATCATGTTCTTTGATACAAAGTCTCCTGGAATACTAAAAACAGGAATTTTAGGTATTATTGTTGCAATTTCTGTTGTCTTTTTCACATTGCAATATCTAGGGCTGTCTTTAAAATGTGACATTACTGTTTATCTATTTCAACCTGGCTCTTCATGTTTTTTCAAGTTATCCAATATGACTTTTTCAAAAAAATTGTGCAACAATATACAATTCTGAAAACTTGATTGTCTTTGAATATCCCGTATTTTACCTATTGAAAACCTATTAAGAATTCCTTAACAGTAAGGTTGTGATTGTTCAAACAAGAAAAAGCAGTTCTGTCAGAGTTAATATTTTCATTGTCATTACAAAACAATTGAATGTGTCAATATTATCATTGAAATCAAACACAAAAGATAAAATCGGAAACAGACTAAATTCTTCTTCTTCTATCACTGTTAAAATCAATTGTGCAATCAGGATCGAAGTTTCTTACACTTTTTTTTCTCTTTCGATACTCTTTTTGACGGTAAGCATGTTTCACTATTTCTGAATGTATAAATAGTAAAGACTCGAATCACATGTACATTAAACGTATGTAAACAGTAAATACTTGTATCAAGATATACAATTTTATTAACTTACTTTTCTAAGTTTGTATTACACATACTCGTACTTTCCATTTCTCGAATCTTCAATGGAAAATTGCAATAATGAGACAATATTACTCACAAATGATTTAAAACAAAAAAAATTAATAAATATATTTTCTACTTTGCTCCGGAATCTTACATGCACAATAGAAATATTCCATTCCACAACGCTCATGTGCTACAATAAACGAATACCAAACGGAGCTATCGTTAAACGAGGGACTAGCCAGAGGTCCAGGGGTTCAATCCTCAACGTGACCACATTTTTTTTATATTTATTTATCGTTTATGTTTGCATTTTAAACACATTTCATTCAGTTACTGATTAACCAGGTTTTCTTCAACAATATCGAGATTCAGATTGTTTATATTTGTATATTTTCATCACGTAAGGAAAAAGCATTATATGCTCCCACCTTGGTTCCAAAGATCCAATAAATCAATTAATATCGAGGTAGCAGAATTTGTTGCCATCAATCTCGTGTATCCACCATTTTATGTTTCTTGTTTTTCTCAATATTTTTTCCTTTGAAAGTTGACGTTTTCTATTCCATCACATGTGTTATGAGAGCGTTGTTTCTTTTCATTTTTCAGATGGGAATATCTCGTTTATTTTAGATCCAGAGAAAATTTCAATGCATAACTCGATTAGATTAGATAAGTCCATTAATAATAATAATAATAATAAACAGCTTTATTTCAGAGTAGATTACAAACATTTATTGCAAAAGGTCGGTAACATAGAATGAAATGGCGTCAAACAAGGAGGTTTAGATTTCTTTGTTATAAATATTTTTAAATGAATGTTCCAGTGAGGTATGCGTTCAAATCATAGGGCTCTAAGTCTATGAGAAGTTTTTTTTACTTCTCTTTTGAAAACTCCAATTTTCTTTGTCAGTTTTATTCTATTAGGAAGATGGTTGAAAAGCTTGATTGACATATAGTAGGCGCTTTTTTCAGTTGCTGTTAGTCTATGAATGGGATACATATATTCGTTTGTTCTAGTGGGATACTTATGAGCAGATATACTCTCAGTGAAGAAGAGTGAATTTTTATAAATGAACATTAGGCATTCATAGATATAAATCGCATAGATTGTCATTATATTGGTGGATTTGAATACTGTTCTGCAAGTTTGGTTATAATTTAAGTTGTTGATTCCTCTTATTATTCTTTTTACTATAAAGATTTTTTCGATATTTCCGTATCGAGCAACCGATTCGAAGTTAGCAGTATATATTGTTTTTGTAGCCTCTTTGTGCAGGTATTTTGGTATAACTCTAATTCCGTACGATATTCCACTTAGTTTATTTGCGAGGTTATCAATCTGAGAAGACCAATTCATGTTCTCGTCAATGTGGATTCCTAAAAATTTGGTGGTGTGGGACAGTTCAAAGGAAGAGCTTTGAAGGTCCACCCTCACTGGATAATCAATGTTGTCGTGGTTTGTTCTAAACAAAATAATATTTGTCTTCGATTCATTTAGTACAAGTTTATTTTTATTGAACCAGTCCTTAGTCTTGTTGAACAGATCTGTACTATTTACCATCATCTCTGGGAAAGTTTCGCCACCTGATAACAGACTTGTGTCATCTGCAAAAATAGTTTTGAACTGATGTTGGTTTAGGCTTAGATTACATAAGTCATTTAGATAAATTACGAACAAAAGAGGGCCGGCAATGCTCCCCTGCGGAATTCCCACGTCTGTGGGAAGGGTTTCGGATTTATAGACTCTTCCGTGTCGTTTTATTTCTACTGATTGAAGGCGATCTGATAGGTAGGATTTAACCCACTTCAGTGCTGAACCTCTTATGCCATATCTTTCTAATTTTATTAACAATAGTTGATGATTCAAGCAGTCATATGCTTTGGATAGATCCAAAAACATCCCGAGAGCTATCAATCTTTCTTCCATCATGTTCGTTATATTTTGTGTGAATTGATATATGGCCGTTTGTGTTGACCTACCCTGTAAGTATCCATGTTGAAGCCTACTAAATAAGTTACATTGATTCATGAACTCTATGATTCTCACTGACATTGCTAGTTCGAATATTTTTGAGAAACTGGGCGGGATACATATTGGTCGGTAATTTTCTAAACTCTCTGGATCACCTTTTTTAAAGATTGGCTTCACAAGGGAGGTTTTTAATCCTGTTGGAAATATGCCATACTTCAGTGAATTATTGATGATATAGGCTATGATTTCTTTAATGGCAATTAAGCTTTTTTTCATAATACTAGTCGGAATTTCATCTTCTCCACTGGAATGTTTATTTTTTAGTTTTCTAGATAGTTCTATGATTTCGTTTGGGGTTGTGGGTCTCACAAACATCGACTGCATATTTACTGGGATATCACATTG
This sequence comes from Gonioctena quinquepunctata, assembly GCA_018342105.1. NCBI lineage: Eukaryota > Metazoa > Arthropoda > Insecta > Coleoptera > Chrysomelidae > Gonioctena > Gonioctena quinquepunctata. Next base: position 64,509 of record JAFIRS010001794.1, on the reverse strand, counting down.
AAATGGAATATTTGAGGAATTTGCAAGTAATTGAGGTACAACGTCTACCAAATATTTATTGTAATCATTAACTATTTCGTTTGGGTCACCCTTTATTATTAAGCAATAAAGCCAACAAGATTCAAATCATGCGAAAAATCGAGATTGACAACTTTGAGAGAAGTACCCATTTAGTTTTTGTTAGTTTTAATGCGCCACCTGGCGGAAATGATGATCTCGAATAACTATACTCGAAACAAAGAAGAAGATAAGTTGAAATTACATATGTTGTTTTGACAATTTGGAAAATAAAACACAAATTAAAATCCTTTTTTATATTGTTTTAAATTTTGCTACATCTCCGCATAAGTAATAATGTATAATCGTGCGTTTGAAAGAGTCCAAGTCAAAATCGAGAACAACTCTGAGTTCGATGAACCTATTAGAGAAGAAATATTGAAAGTGGAGCCAACAGAAACTGAACCTTTCCTTGAAAGTTGCCTGGAACAGAATCAGTATGATCCGTTTAAGCCAAAACTCGACTCCACATGTGAGTTTTTTTATTTGTAAATGGATAATTTTTGATTAGCTAGTTCAAGTCAATTTAACCTTAATATCTTCAAATTTCAAAGCATTACTGGATCTTGGTTATTTTCTGTCTGACAGGCATCGCATCAGTCAACACAAACTGCGGAAACTATTTCCAAGAGTACAAACAGGAAGAATACACCAATTATTGTGATGTGCCTTGTGCAAACGAGAGCAAAACGGAGCTAAGTTTTTGTCATTCCTCAACCAATCATTTAGACGATATTCAGGGTAAGAATTCCTTCAAAACCATATCTGGCATTCCCAATAGCCAAATTATCCTATAAGAAAAGATTAACCTCTCTTTAACATGTTTACACTTCATTATGAATAAACAGAGACTGCTATTTTTTCTGAAGAGATTTTATTAATCAATTATTTGTTTGAGAGAAAAATATACCATCGAGGAATCTGCTCTATTTGAAAATACGGAAGTGCATAATAAGCTTTCGGTGTTCGAGAGAGATAACTTCACAAAAACTGAGAAATGGGCTGACAGAAACTAGAAATATTCCTTCAGTTATTGTGTACCCGTAAATGAAAGCAGTCAAACTAAATTCGATATGAAAATAAGTGATACAAAAAGTAGCAAACTCAGAGAATTGACAGAAATGTGACAGAGAATGGGAAAATAAAATATATATAATAAAATAAAATACACTTTGGATAAGAGTATGGTTGACTGACTTTATATCTTCAGAGAATTTGTTTGGCACTGCTTGTCATCCATATTTCCAAGATCAGATAGGGCAGGTTCATTCGATAGTTATATTTTTTTACAAACTGAAGAATTCATTGCGTAATGTCTCCTATTTGTTCATTAAAAACAATTATTTAAACAAGAAAGCAGCACAAGTTTCACAGTAACAACAAATTTTGTGGCTTGGAAATGTCTTGCTGATTCATAAGAAAATTATTTATCAAAATTAATCAAAACCCAAAAGCGCTTTGTGAAAGTTCAGTTTTAAAATCTTGTTGATGGATACTTTATTAGGGGCTGCCATTTGTGAGTTGCAGTAACTCTCTGAGATGAGTTATTTTATCAAGAATGGTATCTCTCTCTCTCTCTCTCTCTCTCTCTCTCTCTCTCTCTCTCTCTCTCTCTCTCTCTCTCTCTCTCTCTCTCTCTCTCTCTCTCTCTCTCTCTCTCTCTCTCTCTCTCTCTCTCTCTCTCTCTCTCTCTCTCTCTCTCTCTCTCTCTCTCTCTCTCTCTCTCTCTCTCTCTCTCTCTCTCTCTCTCTCTCTCTCTCTCTCTCTCTCTCTCTCTCTCTCTCTCTCTCTCTCTCTCTCTCTCTCTCTCTCTCTCTCTCTCTCTCTCTCTCTTTTCGTTTTTTCCTGGGGATTCTTCTTTTTTTTTTTAAAAATCGGTTATATGGACCATTTTCTGGGTTTTCCCAACCCTACTTTTTTTCATTTTTTTGGGTCTTTTAGTAAAATAACATGGACTCTCGGAATGTCACTTTTGGTTTCATAAGAAAATAATTTATCAAAATTAGTCAATACCTAAAGGCGCCTTTGGAAAGTTCAGTTTTATAATCTTGTTGATGGATTTTTGATCAGCGGTTTTTTCAATAAAGGCAGCCTGCCATTTGAGAGTCAACTTAAAAAAAAACCTTTAAAAGTTATGCCTCCCCATGGCAATTGTTTGACTTTGGTTGTATGGAAAGTCGTCAATTTGATATATCAATTCAATTACTTTTGGTCATAAAGGGCTTATATATTTCTTATATCAAATATTTCAGAGAGATTTTGTGTGTAAAAATGTGAACAGTTGGTAGCGCGAAACATTTTTTGTGAAAAAAAGATTTGATAAGAGGATACCTAACCCAATAACAACTGATAACAATAGAAGTTAAGCAACAAGAGAAAAAAGTGGCGTTCTTCTGTGTTAAGGTTCAAATGGCATCTTGACAGATGACAATCGATAATGCACGAATCAGATTGGGACAGGCACCAACACTCGAGATATAGACACAATTCTATATTAATTATTAATATAACTTTTTTATATACAAGAATATAAACACTTTGGGACTAAACATAAATGATCCAGCATAATCAGTTTGTGATTCTCTACACAAACCTGATGAAATTATTACAATTGGAGAGCAGAATATTTTTAACGTTTTTTAAGTTTGCAACTTGTGTGAGACTCCCCTTTTGTGGCAACAACGCAGCTTTGGTTTTATTAACCATTCTTCTAGTATATTTTTCAATATCTGTCACATGGACCATCTACTCAGTTCCAATCCAACAATTTTACGTCGTTGGGTCTTCTAGTACAATAACACTCTCGAACCTTCTTATCCCAAAACTTCTATAGCAAATGTCTAACACTCCTTCAAGATTAGCTTGTTTTGCTGGATTCTGATGACAGATCATTGTTTCGTAAAGTTATGACCTTCCCTGTAGAATCTGTTAAAGAATGTTACGACAGATGGTTCTGGATATTTAGTAGTCAAAGTCTCACTATTTACATCATACAGTTGATATTCATTCAGGTAATTAAGATGGACGAGTTTACACAGTTCTAATGAGTGAACTCTCATTTTATGCAACTAAAACACCCATTTGAAAACCCAATACTATAATGTTTGAATTCATGTACTGAATTTTGTATGCTCCTTGACTTGCTTTTAACTATTCATAAATGTTACTTTTGGAGGCCTGTGAAATATTGACAGACTCTGAAAAGCTCTAGTGATGTTCATTGTTTAGTAATTTATTTTCAGGGAATGAACATCACATATATATTTTTGTATAATAGGTAATAATTGAGAAAATTCTCTTTGAAGATGATTTTCAGTAAAAATAGCAAAATGTTAATTTTCAGATGGTTTTGCTCAAGGGGTTACAGTAAAAGAGGAATGTGCCTATGATTTATTGAAAGATGATATGGAGACTCCTGAAACCAAGGATAATATTATTTATGAAGATATCAAACCTGATATATGTGGGAATGAGTCCGAATTGAACTCAATATTTAGCGGACCAACATTTGAAACAATAGGTAAGGTGTTATTAATTCGAAAACATTTTTGTCATGAGTTGAATATGTATTTCTTGAGCTTGTATTATTCCTTCAGATTTTGGAGCAGGACTTCAACCAGATATAGAAATAGATGTGAAAAGCAACGATGCCACGGATGAAACTACAATCATTAATGATTCTACGATTCCCTCAAAGAAACAGCATCATTGCGAATATTGTTCAAAAATGTTTTCTTGTAAATCCAAGCTGGACATACACAAAATAATTCATACAGGCTTAAGACCATATCAATGTGAATTCTGTTTGAAAACTTTCAAACAAAAAAGGTACTGGAAAGTGCACGAGAGAATGCATAAAGAAGAGAAACCATTCCAATGTAGTTCATGCCCAAAATCGTTTATTCTCAAGCAGATTTTGATGCAACACGAGAAAACTCATACCGGAGAGAAACCATTTCACTGCGAAATTTGTTCCAAATCGTTCTCTAATAAATGGAATTTTGTTCGACACGAGCAAATGCACACAGGGGAGAAACCATTTCAGTGTAAATTATGTTCGAAGTCCTATCACGCCAAACCATATTTAATAGAACACGAGAGAAGTCATACAGGAGAAAAACCATTTCAGTGTGGTTTTTAAAAAAAATTGATCACAACCAACCGTACACATGCAAAATTTGTTCGAAAGTGTTTGCTCTCAAAATTTTGGCAAAAGACAAAAGACAAACCCTTACTAAAATCTTTCAAAGTCGTTTATCGAGCAGCGATCTTTGACAGATCACGAGAGAGTCCACACCGGAGAAACCCCATTTCAATGTAAGGCGTGTTCAAAGTCTTTCATTTCGAAAAAATGCTTGAATTCACACGAGAATAGACATATTAGGCAAAAAACATTTCGATGTAAATCATGTCCGAAATTGTTTGCCTACAAACGAAGTCTGCTGGCGCACGAAAAACAATTCCGTTGCAAAATTTGTTCGAAATCGTTCGCCAAAAAATGCAATTTCAATCAGCATAAGAAAACACATACAGAGGACGATAACGATGTTGATGGTGTCATTAAAACTGAACTTGATTAAGCACAAGAGAAATCTAAACAAAATTGCATCATTGGCGCATGCGTATTAATTTATGAGCACCCTTTCTCGAAAATTGACAATCTGTTGTTTTGGCTTCACATTGTTCATTATAAATATTCATAGTGAATAAATATATGGATTTTATACATCGTAAAATTCATAGAGGATTTCTATATCTATATTAGATATGCCACAATATTTTTAAGTTTCTTTCCTGTGTTTTTTGGCCTTAGAAAATTGTTCAACAATATACAATGCTGAGATTTTGGTTGTTTTTTTTTATATCCCATATAAAAACAGTGGGGAAGCACAATAATCGAAATGAGGTTGGATAATGCAATTGAAAGTTGTTATTTTAGTTCAAACAATTTGAACCTCTAGAAATACAATGTTATTATATAGAAAAGAAAGAATCACGGAAAATCAATCTAAATTTTGTGAATAATAATGTCTAGCAAAATTTCACCCAGCTGGGTTAAAGTCTCCCGAAATTACGGTACCTACGTTGTCTAAATACGGGTCTCTTTCTTCTTGGGGCAATATAAAAAATTTCAGAAAAATCTTCTGTCTGTTATAACTTCGAACATCTTTGCAGTGGGGTATAAAACAAAAATATTCAACACAATAATAATTTTCAGAATAGTCCATGTGTATTGAAATGTCAAACAATCAAATAGATTAGAATCGGCAAATTATATCCTTAAACCCCCGAATTCATGAGATTAACTTAAACCATTGTTAAACTAGGTTTATCTCATAAACCAGTATTGAACAACTCAAACAAAATTGGTAATCCTGGTTTAAGCCCAATCACTTGGTCATCCTTGATTGAACAACAATGTACTTACGTCTGGTTTGCATTTTCCCCGCACTGGCGCTGCCATTTAATGTGCATTGTGTTTCGTATCAAATTTGGTGCGCCACCTGGCGGAGATGGTGATTGCGAATATATAAACGAACAAATAAGAAGAATATAGTAGAAGGTTATGTTTTTGTTTGGTACATCAGTTTGTCTACATAAATTTATATTATTATAATTTGTGGCGAACCCCCGCCTGATTTTAAAATTGTTCTTGAAAGAAAGCATGAACGTCTGTGAATTGGATGAAGCTGTTGAAGAGGAAATGTTGAAAGAGGAGCCAACAGAAATAGAACCTTTTGGTTCACTTGTAGTGGCTGAAAGCTGGAGGGAACAAAAACCCGGTCCCACCTGTGAGTTTACTTTACAATATTTTACGATTTTCTACTTCGAGTGACAAACTTGTATTTCGCTGTTTTTTTATATCAAATCTATACATTGATGTAACATTTGTATAATACTAGTTTCCGTTTTTTGACTGATGGTGTTATAGTAAAAAAGGAAAATCGCTTTGAACATGCAGAATTTAAAATGGACACACCTGAAATCGTGGATGTTTATGAAGATATCAAAACTAATATATGTGGAAACCAATTGGACACCATTTGTATTGGACCAGAATTTGAAAAAAAGGCTCCTTATGAAGTTTCAATAGGTAAGATGTTATCAAATCAACATAAATTTTTTGTAAAGTTAGGTATTGTACAATATATTTCTTTTGGCAAAAGTATATCTTCAGGTCATAGATAAAGACACATGTGCACATATAAGGCACATACATATTTTATTCGGTATTTTTGTCAAATTGAAATATTGCTAAGGGGCACCATACAGGGTTCATTTTAACTTGTACTTGAGTGACGGGTGCATAATGCAATTTTATACTGAAGTAAAGTGGTTAAAAAATTCATATTTTTATATCACTTTCAATAATCTTTTTAGAAACCACTGTTTGATTCTCACTTAAAATACAATAATCACTCCTTCAATTCAGAAACTAATAGCAAAATATTACACAATATAAATTAATGGAATTAAAAAAAAAATATTTTTATGAAGATCTAGAAATAAATAATAACAGATTTTGTCTCAACACTAAAGTCAACTTTAACATGTTAGCCGCCACAATGTTGAAAAAAAATGTCCCCCTGGACCATGTCGCTTTTTTAGCCAATATTACCTGTAATACTGGGGTGCATGAGACACGGCCTATACGTACAGCAATCTGAGCAATACGTGTCTCATGGCGGCTAATGTGTTATTGGAAATTTTCTACCATTACATCACAGAATTAACCAATCTACCCTTGAGGTGTCCTGGCAAAGAATAGCCCCTCACCACTTCCGTTAGTCATAAGAGGTGACTGTCCTTCATTCCTTTTTCTGTACTTCCTTCTTCATCTCTTTCATTCGAGGGCCATTGGTGTGGAGTATCTCCCTGATGTCTGCATCCGTCGTTGTTGCTCTAGATTTAGAACCCGTCAAGTGGAATATACATGAAAAATATTTGCTGTTTCAAGTAGTTTTTCTTTTCAATTGAAATTGATTGGCTTCAACTAGGCCCTGTCAGTTCTTTCACAACAAGATTTTATTCCTATGGAACTCCGTTTTTGTTTCACTGAGAAGATTATTGTATCAGATTTTATACCTGGTCACTCACGGTTGCAAATAATTGTTCGCCACTGACCACAGAATTTCGAGATATTTCTTAGAATTTAACAATTTATCGTAAATGAAAAATCTTATATCTTTCAGAAAGCAAAATACGCTGAACCTAAACTTTTAAGTGGATTCTGGTCAGCCCATAAATGTTTTTTTTTTATTAAAATTGCTTTCCTTGGAAAATTTAGCAGTCTGTCCAAATTATTTTCTTTAAAAAGTCAGGATTTTCTTGGGTGCAGATCAAAATGGTTTCACAAAAGTGTATCATTTTGATAATCTTCTGGTTTCGGAGCTTGAACATTCGTAAACTTGTATGGGTGCATGTTGTAATTATGAAGGATTCTTTGAACAGAAGCATAAGTCTTCTTCTGCAATTTTGACGGAAGATTGGGAAAACGAAATAATCCAACACATTAACTCGCTAAAAAATAACTGTTTTCCAGGAATAGATGGGATTACTACAAAAACATTAAAACACATTCGATTATTATATCCCCACTCTTATATATAATCAACTTAATATTTGAAACGGACATAGTCCCAGACAAATTTAAAACTTCAATAATAATCCCAATCTATAAAAATGATAATGAGACAGATATCTCTAATTACAGACCAGTTAGCATAATAAGTAATTTTTCTAAAACCGTCGAAACATTCTCAAAAATTAGACTTTATGATCATCTAAATAAGCATAAAATATTACATAAAAATCAATTTGGATTTCGGGAAAGTAAAAGTACCTCTGACACAATGTATGAAGTTGTTAACTCCATAAAAAATGTATTGCAGTCTTCTTAGATTTAGCAAAGGCTTTTGACACGGTCCCACAATAGACTCCTCGAGGTTTTGGAAAATTACGGGATCCGTGGAACCGTGTCAGAAATCTTCAAGAACTCCCTCAATAATAGAAAACTAACTGTAAAAGTTAGAGACTCAGTAAGTGATCCTTTAAATACTCAACTAGGCATCCCTCAGGGCACTGTATTGGGGCCATTACTCTTTATCACATACATAAATTCAATACTAAGCCTCAATAAAAGTAAATCTACAATCTCGAATGCAGATGACATTGGATTGATCTTTGAAGAAGACTCTTGGGATGGTGCAAAAGTAAAAGCGGCAGAAGGTGTCCAAAATGTTAAAGAGTGGCTGGATTTTAATAAACTCTCACTTAATACAAAAAAAAAATATAGCATTTTCAATCACAAATTATAAGAGACCTACTACACTAATCTTAAAATTGAGAACTCATAACAGAATGTGACGATATCAAGTATTTAGGTGTTACCATCGATAATCATCTTAAATGGATCTACATGTCGTGGACTTAGTGAAAAAAGTCCGTAGACTCATATACAAAATGTACCATATCCGTAAAATCTTAAATAAAGAACAACTGATGATTGTATATATATATCACTAGTAGAATCGCTTATAAGATATGGCATATTAGTATGGGGTGGAGAATACCCTTAATCTACTAAATGTAGTCCAAAATTATATATTAAATGTTTTATTATTTATGCACTGATAATCGGATTTTCATAATGACATGTTCCATGATAATTCATAGCTACCTAATACAAAATATGGCAAAATATTTATTATTTATAATAAGACTATTCAGGTATAGGAACATGACACATCATTTGAAAGGAACATTTGTAATTCAGAATATTCGACAATATACAGGGTGTTCCATTTAAAAAAATGCACTTTTCACCATTCATATATCTATCGGTAAAATCACAAATTTTGAACAACCCTGTATAATAGAGAACAAATTCCCTTAGATATAACTAATACACTGGACATTAGTAAACTACACCCAAAATTTCAGCTTTCTACAAATCCAAATAGCACAGCAATAAACAGTTAATGCTATGTTTTGCACAAAAACAAGGAAATCGATAATTTTTCGAAAACCACTGGAGATAGGAATAGGGAAGCCATATACAAAAATAATCGGAAGATAATAGCAAAGCGAATATTGCAATATTTTAGATCGATAGAGCAGAACCAATTATCCAATATCTATACTTAGACAGTTTTCTAAAATACTGTTTCTATCACAGATTATAGTCAGAATGCTTATAGAAGAAGTAAATCTACTCCTAAAACATCTTGGAAAACAAACAGCATACTTTATACTTCAGGATTATTTTTTGACATGAGCAAAGCTTTAGACCTCGTTGGCCATGACATGATATTACACAAATTTCAGTTTTATGGTGTGCAAGGCTCTGCATTGAATTGGGTTAGATCTTACCTGGCTTATCGTAGTCAGCTCGTCAGTGTGAATGGAATAAATTCTGATAGAAAATGTGTATCAATTGGGGTACCACAAGGCTCTGTTTTGAGACCCCTTTTGTTTCTTGTTTTTATAAATGATCTTCTGAAATTTTGTACAAAAGCTTCCATTACTGTTATTTTTGCTGATGACACTAATATCTTGGTATCTGCGGGTACTATGTCTAAAGCAATTCATAGAGCTCAGGAAGTAACAGATCAAATTTCAGAATGGTGTTCTCTAAATGGCCTACTGATAAATACTGCTAAATCTCAAATGATCAACTTTGTTACTAAAAATTCAACAACAGATAAAAGCTATTTGGTTAGACTTAATAATGAAACTATTCATCAAGTAAATTGTACTAGATTCTTAGGGGTTGATATTGATAATAAGCTTACCTGGAAGTCCATGTTGCTAGTGTTAAACTTGGGTTTAGTAAACATATATACAGTGCGCGGCTAAATTATGGAACAAATTCGATATTTCGCAAGAAATGTACTTTTGACAAAATCTTTAAAGAGGTCGATTTTTATTTTAATGATGTTTTTTTATGTATATTCTGAAGAGGTTATGTCACTGGTTTTGACGTAGTGACGTAATCGGTAATTTTTTTAAATTGAAATAAATGTCTTGTGATACTTCATATGGAAGATCTTTCAATACTGCATTCAGTGATAATAAATAATTTGATTTGTTTATACATGGGTGAACAAATATTATTATTTTATTTCAGTAAGAGACTGGTGGATGGCATTTTGAACATCTTATTTGAATAATGTATTTTGTGGATATAAAGTTATTCTCTTACTGAAATAAAATATTAATTTTTGTTCACCCTGTACAAACAAATCAAATTATTTATTATCATTGAATGCAGTATTGAAAGACCTTCTAGATGGAGTATCACAAGACATCTATTTCAATTTGAAAAAATTACCGATTACGTCACCACGTCAAAACCAGTGACATAACCCGTTTAGAATATACATTAAAAAATCGGCATTTAAAAACTAAAATCGACCTCTTTCAGGATTTTTGTCAAAAGTACATTGCTTGCGAAATATCGAATTTGTTCCATAATTTAGCCGCACACTGTATATTTACTGCGTCAGTTGAGACTAACTGTCTCTCTCAGTGTTCTCAAACTTCTATACAATAGTTTAATTCAATCTGTTATTTCCTATGGCCTTGAACAATGGGGTTTATCAGCTAAAGCTAATGAAGTCTTTGTTATTCAGAAAAAAGCAATTAGAGTTTTGGTAGGTGCATCAGCAAGTGAACATTGCAGTCCATTATTCATGCATTATAATTCATCAACAATGACTTGTTTGTATATTTACCAAACTTTGATGTATATTAAAAACAGTATTTCAATGTTTTCCAAAAAATTAACATATCCACGAACATTTCACAAGAAATAAATCTCAAATACATATAGTAGATTGACCCTATCTCAGAATTATCCCTTGTTAAGCAATATAATAAGCTTAGTGATGACATTAAATCCTCGAATACCATGGTCCTTAAAAGGAATTCTTTTCTGCTGCAAAAAGCTTACTACTCTGTTGATGAGAATCCTAGGAGGATTAGACTATATATATTCTTCTACAATATTGTTTTTCTACGGCTATAGTACAAAACTGCATTTTTAAAACTGCTTTTGATTAAACAATGAAGTACATTGTATGTTTTCAATTTCATTTCCTTATCTGATAACACAATGAAATCATTGTGTTATTGTTGGTCATCAAATCACGTCTCCCATGGATAGCAAGGAGAACTTAAGACATCTGTCAATTCAGTTTCATCAAAACTTGTCAAAGTTTAAAGGTATGATGAGCAGTGAAATTGACGAACTACCTCCTCCAGACATAATTGCAGCCGCAAATTAGGCATGTATAAACTTGATTCTGGAAGTATCGAAAGAGAAATATGGAAAAGCCCACAAATCCTTCACATATTGGCAAAAGGGAAAGGTCACCGCGTCAACTTCAGAAAATGTATTACTTGCGTACTTTGATCAATTGAAGTTCAAGTTTCTGTTGTAAATTAATTTCGCTCTTTTATGTTAAAGCCGTAGAAAAAGTATAGTGTATAACTCACACGGAATGTTCATTTCCCACTCGTATGATTTGCAGCACTCGCCTACGGCTCATGCTGCAAACATCATACTCGTGGGAAATGAGTATCATTCCGTGTTTGTTAAACAATATACTATTGTGCTATTCATTGTGTTGGTTGTTCAAATACAATTGTATACTAGTACTAGGTTCACTAGTTTTTTGAAGGAAAGGAAACAAGTTGTTGGATATAATGATGAATATTCGGAAAAAAACGAAAAAAAGAATGGGGTTCCACAGGGCACAATTCTTGGTCCAATATTGTTTGTCCTATTTATAAATGACATAGCAGCACATGTAAAGAAGTGCAACATAAAACTTTTTGCTCATGACACTATACTATATTACTGGGAACACCTGAAGGTATAGAGCATAACCTAAACTCTGATCTCTTAAGATTGGTTACTTGGTTAGGTGACAACAGTCTGAAAATCAATTTAAAAAAAAGTACGTTCATGTTATTAGGTAATAGTATGCAAGTCAAGCAGGTAAATCAAAATTTCAACTTGTGTATAAGTATGAATAAGGAAAAAATTGAACATGTTAAAGAATACAAATATCTAGGAGTTATATTGGATCAGGAGTTGAACATGAATGCCAATGTAAACTATATTAAAAAGAAAGTAGCCAAAAAAATATATTACCTCTATAGGCTGTATGGGGTCGGCTTTAGAATAGCCCCATGGTAAATCCTGCCTGTCGTAAGAGGCGACCAAAAGGATAACCGTAGGTGGAAGATGGTCTCATCGCCCGGTGAAATACCACCATATCGACTCTGTGTGCTGTGAAATGGATCATTCCATGTTTCAGTGTTCGGTCGATACTTTCCGGTCTCCCTCTTTCCTTTTCCCCAATTCCTCTTTTATTTTCAGGTGCATTCTAATAGTAATAATGATGAAGTCTCCTAGAGTAAAACATTCCGGAAGTAAAATACCTCTCCATTCGGATTTCCGGGCGAGAGGTACTCGAGGGGACTCAACATTAAAAATTAATTTTTGCAACATCCGCGGACTCAACAAGAACATCAATGACGTCCACCATCACCTACAGACGAAAAAACCGGATATTCTGGCTCTTACAGAAACACAAGTAAACTCGTCCACCAACAAGGTCCATATGCTTTGTCCTGGTTACGAACTCCATTCTCGATTCAGGTTCAAAGGTGGAGTCTGCCTTTATGCTAAGGCTAACCTTTCATGCCAGCGTGAAGAGAGTTTGGAACCGAAAGACTTTGATGTGATGTGGTTCAAACTATCTGATACCAAACTGACTAAGTTCTTCTGCTGCCTTTACCTATCACCTAATGAACCTTCATATAACGACCTCTTTGAGTTTTTATCACTCAAACTCGACTACATTCAGGAGAACCATCCAACAGCTGAAACCATAATCATGGGAGACTTTAATGTACATAACGCTGCCTGGCTCAAATTCTCTAACAAAACAGATGATGCAGGTCGTCAAGCCGAGGCCTTCGCCATCACTCATGGTCTAGAACAACTGGTCGAGCTACCAACCCGCATCCCTGATGTCAACAACCAGTCTGCCAATACACTAGATCTTTTTCTCACCACCAATCCTGACCCGTATAGAATAGAAGTTTGTGCCCCACTTGGAAACTCTGATCACACCCTCATCTCCTCAACATGCTCTTTCCATTTACCATCGAGATGCACAATTCCACCCCGTCTCATGTGGCATTACAATTCGGCCGACTGGGATGGTCTTCGTATGTTTTTCTCAGCGTTTCCATGGAAGAGAGTTTGTTTCTCTTCAGTAGATCCAACACGATGTGCTGAGACAATTTCTGAAATCATCATGTTGGGGATGCAAACTTACATACCGAATACCGAAAGAAGAACATCATCCGATAAGACCTGGTTTAACAGAAACTGCTCTAGAGCTGTGGCTTCCAAACAGGCAGCATACCATCAATGGCTAAAAAACCCGGGCCCTGAGACCAGAGCAGCATATGTCGAGGCTAGAGGCATATGCAAAGAGACAATAGAATGCTCAAAAGATGCCCACAATGCCAAAATAAGATCAAAACTTGCTGAATGTCCTAACGGATCCCGTTCATTTTGGTCTTTCGCCAAAGCTGTGGGAAGAAACTTCACTTCCAGCTCATTTCCTCCTCTAACCAAAGAAGATGGAACACTAGCAACGACTGCCCAGGAAAAAGCCAATATCTTTGCGCACCTATTTGCTGGAAATTCCACTTTGGATTCATCGGGAAAACAACCCCCGAACATTACACCTATTGACAGTCACATGCCCGAGATCACCTTTCGCCAACGTACTATCAGAAAGATTTTGCTGGGTCTCAACACCAACAAAGCCTGTGGAACTGACGGAATCCCGCCGATTGTTCTCAAGAAATGTGCCCCCGAACTAACACCTGTTCTTTGCAAGTTGTTCAACCACTCTTACAATTTGGGGTATTTCCGTCCAATTGGAAAATTGCAAGAGTACAGCCAGTCCCTAAAAAGGCAAAAGGCCCTACCTAGCAACTACAGACCCATCGCACTGCTATCTATTATTTCAAAGGTCATGGAAAAGCCATCAACATCGAGCTCATGAAATATCTGGAAGACTCAGGAATTGTCAACGATAGGCAATATGGCTTCCGCCATCAGAGATCAACTGGTGACCTGCTCGCTACGTCCTCACATATATGGCAGCTATCTATTGAAAAGTATGGAGAAACTTTAGCTGTGGCATTAGATATCTCCAAGGCGTTCGATCGAGTTTGGCACCAGGGACTCCTCGCCAAGCTTCCGTCTTATGGCTTGCCCCCTCTGCTTGCTAGTTTTCTCTCAAACAGGTCTCTCCATGTAGTGGTCGATGGAATTTCATCTGACACTCTACTCATAAATGCTGGTGTTCCGCAAGGATCTATTCTCGCACCAACACTATTTCTACTTCACATCAACGACCTGTTGAAAGCAACTTCATGTCCAGTACACAGCTTTGCCGATGATAGTACCCTCCATACCGCTTTCTCTTCAGGGCCCTATATCAGCCCGTGAAACCAGAAATGAACGAGGAAGAAATGTTAATAATATAAATATGGACTTAGCAACAATTCTCGAATGGGGATCTAATAACTTGGTAGAATTCAATGCAAACAAAACACAAGCATGTCTTTTCTCTAGAAAGCCGATCTCACTGTGCCTAACATAACTTTGTCAGGAGTAACCATACCACTGAAGCCATCCATATCGATGCTTGGTATTACTATCAGCAATAACCTTTCCTGGGAAAACCACGTGAGGTCCATTGCCAAAAGTGCATCCCAAAACTTGGTTTTTTGTTTCGTGCCAAGAGCTATTTTACCCCCAGTCAGCTGCTTATGATCTATAAGGCACAGATCCGACCTGTCCTGGAATACTGTTCCCATATTTGGAGTGCGGCACCTAAACATATCCTGAGGCTATTGGATTCTGTCCAAAAAAGGGCAATTCGTCTCGTCGGTGATGCCTCGCTTACAAACTCGCTCACTTGTCTGGAACACCGTAGAAAAGTTGGCGATTGGTCTCTATTTTATAGATATTTCCATGGGCGATGCTCTTCTGAAATATCAACAATCGTTCCTGCTTTGGCAGTCTCTTCGAGATTAACCCGTCAAGTTAAGTCATCACACCCCTTCGTGGTCACTTTGGAGACCTGCAGAACATCACTTTCCAAAGACTCGTTCATCCAACGAACAGCGAGGCTTTGGAACTCATTGCCTAGGGAGGTGTTCCCCGAAGCATACAACCTTCAGAAATTTAAGAAGAACACCAACTCCTACCTTCTTTCCCTAGGTTCCCACGATGTTCTCTGAACATTACAGAATATCCCTTTTCGTGGGAACCAGAACATAAAAAAAAAGGCTGCATAATAAAGTCTCTGAATTCTCCAAATTCACCATATATAAATCTGTCATTGCACCTCATTTTGATTATTGTAGTATCATCTTATTTTTCCTTAATAATGAACAACTAAACTACAAAATAGGGCCATGAGAGCAATATTAAATTGTAGTAAGCGAACACATATTAAGGAAATGTTAGATACTGATGTCAATTAGACAAAGAATAAACTATATGTTAGTGTTCATCTTCAAACAAAAAAATAACATGTTACCAAACTATCTTTCAGATCAATTAAAATACATAAGAAATATACATGAATATAATACACGTAGACGAAACATTAATGATTTTTACATCAACCCAAACATAAAACCTGAAATATTATTCAGCAAAGGATTGATACTGTTTAATAATCTACCAAGTGAATTGAAAAAAATACCATCAGTAAATGTATTCAAAAATGAATGCTCTAAACATGTTAGAACTACAGTTCATGGTTGAAAACTAGCATGTGTTATCTTTTTTATAAGTAGTTTTCGATATGTATATTTTTTTTTTCTTGTGTTAGTATTAGAATAGTATGAGAATCAGTCTTAGTGAAATGTGAAGAGCTTCTGCTAATTAAGTTTTTTTTTTATAATAATCAGTTTATATATGAATTGTGTAGTAAACCTTGTATCATATTATCTTTTCGATGTTTGACCTGTTGAATTCTCAAGTATTTTATGATGTTATGTTTTCCTAATATGATTGTGAAAGAATTGACAATGAAATGGCACCATACACCCATTATTCAAGAGTTAGTTTACTTATTCATCTTTTGATATTATATTATTGCTTCAGATTGTGTAACAGATCTTCAACCGAATAGTGTTATAGAAAAGGATGTGAACAGGAGCAACACCAGGAATGAAACTACAATCAGTGTTGATTCGAGGATCCCCTCAAAGAAACCGCATCATTGTGAATATTGTTCAAAGACATTTTCTTGTAAATCCAAGCGGGAGTTACACCAAAGAACCCACACAGGCGAAAGACCATATCAGTGTCAATTCTGTCTGAAATCTTTCAAACAAAAAGTGTACCTGAAAGTGCACGAGAGAATTCATACAGACGGAAAACTATTCCAATGCAATTCATGCCAAAAGTCGTTCATTCTCAAACAAATTTTGATGGAACACGAGAAAGTTCATACGGGAGAAAAGCCATTTCAATGCGAAACTTAAAAATTTAAAAACCCAAACTTATCATTCGAAGCTAAATTTGATGGAACACGAGGAAGTCACACAGGAGAAAAACGTTAAGTGCTCTTTGCTCGAAATCCTTTGCTCGGGCCAGTAGTTTGTGGGGGCACGAAAAAATACATGCTGGCGGGAAACCGTTCCAGTGCGAAGTTTGTTTGAAGTCGTTTGCCGTGAACGGCGCTTTGGCGCGACACCGGAAAATCCACGCAGGGGAATACCCGTATCAGTGTGAACTATGCCCGAAATCGTTTGCTTCGAAGACCGTCTTTAAGCAGCATCAGAGAATCCTACCGGAGAGAAACCGTTTCGTGTGGGTCCGAAGTTTCACGCAACATCAAAAAAGGCACTCGAAAGAAAAACCGTTCCGGTGTACCTTCTGTTCCAAGTCTTTCATCCGAGAAAGTTCTAAAACGGAGCACGAGAGGATTCACACGGGAGAAAGACCGTTCCAGTGCAGCTTCTGTCCGAAGAGTTTCACGTTGAAGTGCAATTTAATGGTGCACGAGAGAACTCATACCGGCGACAAGCCGTTTCAATGTAAATCGTGTTTGAAGGCGTTCCTTCTGAAACATAGTCTGCTGGAACACGAGAAAATCCATAACGGGGTGAAACGATTTCAGTGCAAGTTTTGTACGAAGTCTTTCGCACGGAAGGATAATTTATCGGCGCACGAAAGAGTTCATAAAGGAGAAAAACCGTATAATTGTAAATCGTGTTTGAAGTCGTTTGCTGCAAAACAGAATTTGAAAAAACATGAGAGGACTCATACGGAAGAAAAACCAATTTGATGTTTTTTCGTCTGAAGAAAAGCAACGTGTAATTAATTTGAGGTTATTGTTTTCAAAGTAGTTCATTGGTATCAAAGTAGTTCATAATTCTTGTTGGTCAGAACAAGATCACTGAGGTGCGTTCGATTATAGACTCCTAGAGTAGAGTAGAGTAGAGTAAAGCTGAAGGTTTCTTAAATTTACTCTGGAGTTGTGTACTATTCATGTATTATTCGAACGGTGCGGAATTTATTTGGAGTTGTTTACAAAGTCCGAGTGACAGAAGGTTCTGATATCGGAAATATAGGTTATGTTATTGTTTGTTAAAAAAACGAAAAATGGCAAGAACAATGAAAGTTGATGAAAATCGGAGAAAAATATTGTTGACAATAGCAGATAACTTTTGTAGAATCTTGTTCGCCAATTGTAAATAAAATGTTAGTATTTATAGTAGGGAATAACAATGGTAGATTCAAAGGTCTTGTGATGGTTTCGTAGCAGCTTTATTAAAAATAGGTCCTAGGTTAAGAATTGGAGTGGGACAGTATGAACTTGGTAGACCATATGTTTCTCCAAGATCACAACTATTATCAGTGAACAGTATTAAACAATTTTTTTTTTTTTTTTTTTTATGTTCTGGTTCCCACGAAAAGGGATATCCTGTAATGTTCAGAGAACATCGTGGGAACCAAGGGAAAGAAGGTAGGAGTTGGTGTTCTTCTTAAATTTCTGGAGGTTGTATGCCTCGAGGAACACCTCCCTAGGCTATAAGTTCCAAAGCCTCGCTGTTCGTTGGATGAACGAGTCTTTGGAAAGTGATGTTCTGCAGGTCTCCAAAGTGACCACGAAGGTGTGTGATGACTGAACTTGACGGGTTAGTCTCGAAGAGACTGCCAAAGCAGGAACGATTGTTGATATTTCAGAAGAGCATCGCCCATGAAAATATCTATAAAATAGAGACAAATCGCCAACTTTTCTACGGTGTTCCAGACAAGTGAGCGAGTTTGTAAGCGAGGCATCACCGACGAGACGAATTGCCCTTTTGGACAGAATCCAATAGCCTCAGGATATGTTTAGGTGCCGCCCAAATATGGGAACAGTATTCCAGGATAGGTCGGATCTGTGCGTTATAGATCATAAGCAGCTGAGTGGGGTGAAATAGCTCTTGGCACGAAACAAAACCAAGTTTTGGGATGCACTTTGGCAATGGACCTCACGTGATTTTCCCAGGAAAGGTTATTGCTGATAGTAATACCAAGCATCGATATGGATGACTTCAGTGGTATGGTTACTCCTGACAAAGTTATGTTAGGCACAGTGAGATCGGCTTTTTTAGAGGAAAGACATGCTTGTGTTTTGTTTGCATTGAATTCTACCAAGTTATTAGATCCCCACTCGAGAATTGTTGCTAAGTCCATATTTATATTATTAACATTTCTTCCTCGTTCATTTCTGGTTTCACGGGCTGATATAGGGGCCCTGGAAGAGAAAGCGGTATGGAGGGTACTATCATCGGCAAAGCTGTGTACTGGACATGAAGTTGCTTTCAACAGGTCGTTGATGTGAAGTAGAAATAGTGTTGGTGCGAGAATAGATCCTTGCGGAACACCAGCATTTATGAGTAGAGTGTCAGATGAAACTCCATCGACCACTACATGGAGAGACCTGTTTGAGAGAAAACTAGCAAGCAGAGACACAGCTGAGGGGGCAAGCCCTAAGACGGAAGCTTGGCGAGGAGTCCCTGGTGCCAAACTCGATCGAACGCCTTGGAGATATCTAATACCACAGCTAAAGTTTCTCCATACTTTTCAATAGATAGCTGCCATATATGTGAGACGTAAGCGAGCAGGTCACCAGTTGATCTCTGATGGCGGAAGCCATATTGCCTATCGTTGACAATTCCTGAGTCTTCCAGATATTTCATGAGCTCGATGTTGATGGCTTTTTCCATGACCTTTGGAATAATAGATAGCAGTGCGATAGGTCTGTAGTTGCTAGGTAGGGCCTTTTTGCCTTTTTTAGGGACTGGCTGTACTCTTGCAATTTTCCAATTGGACGGAAATACCCCCAAATTGTAAGAGTGGTTGAACAACTTGCAAAGAACACATAAATAATATCAATCTTGGGTTGGATGTGAGAGTGTGAGACACAACATATAGAGATTTTTCGTCCCCCAGAGTTGTGTCAATTTTGTGGAGTTAAATAAACCCAGCTATTTTGTAGAGTTATGAGAGTTAACTCGGTACCGAATACTCTGGTATTTTCGAACGACAGTCTTATAGTAAAATATACATAACTTTGCGATTTTCGAACGCTATTTAGTAAATTATACTCGATGGAGTTAATAATCGAACGCACCTCTGTCGAACGTTTTTCTTCTTCTCTAAACCATGTGAATAAAGAAAAACTAAACTTGAGAAAGAAGAAAGACGGAGAAAAAGAAGAGACACTGACAGCAAAGATACTTTCCATTTCAAGATGATTGATCTACAGGTAGAAACATCAATCTTCCTATTCCCTCAACTTCTCAAATCAAATCCTCCATATTTTATAATGGAAAGAAACTATTCAACCATCTTCCTCTTCCCATCAGGAAAATAAATAATAATTACAAATTTCGTAAAGAGGTTAAAAAACTCCTTTGTCTAGGAGTTTATTACAATGCAGATGAATTCCTACTTGACAATTTCACAATTTACAATAAAAATTTCCAAGGGGATAGTTACATTGTGGATGCTCAAATATACTTTTAGCTTTTAAATACATACATATATATTTTTTTATGTTGTTTAAACTTTGTTACTGTATATTTTTTATTTATTTAAACTTATACAGTGTGCTGTTTTTCAAAAATGTCTATGTAGTAACTTTTATCTTAGGTTTAAGTAGCTTTGTCAACAAAATTAATGTTTTTATGACAATAAAGCATTTCTGATTCACATCAAGTTTTGAATTTCAGCTTGATCAAACCTATCAATATCTACAACTGGTTTAATCCGTTTTCGCTTTTTCAACGGACTGCTGAATACTTCACCTCTATCAGACTTAGTTGCAATATGGTTTACAGTAGGATAAAATAATTAATAAAAAAACTGAAGACAAGCTTTTTTTCAAATACGCTAAAAAGTTAAAAATAATTGCTTTGGATATGTGTTGTAGCTTATTCCGTGAGTTATAAATTCAAGAGCTTGTTGCGCAAAGTTTTCATTTCGAATACAAGAGCGACAAGCTTCTGAATCTATAACTCACGGAATAACCTATGTCACACAATTTTGACAAGCAATTCATAATCTTCCCACATACCAATTTTGAATCGAATCGGACCATAACTACAAAACTCGTCCGCCATCTTGAATTTAAGAATTGGGACAAAAAATTCATAATCTCCGACCCCGAAAACCCCCGCCACTACCAATTTTGAATAGAATCGGAACATAATCACAGAGATCGTCCACCATCTTGGGACCGCCATCTTGAATTTATGAATTTTGAAATCTCCGACCCCAAAAACCCCCACATACCAATTTTGAATCGAATCGGACCATAAACACAAATCTCGTCCGCCATCTTGGAGCCGCCATTTTGTTTTTTTCTCTAACAAAAATAAGTGAAACTGAATAAAAAGCTTGTGACTACTCAAATTCAAGGCATTTGCAACCCTCTAAAATAAAAAGCATTCACTCAGATACCGCCTGTATGTCCATCTGTTGATTTAAACCAAAAGTGGCAAATGTCCGTCCCGAAAATAAAACTGCAGTCATTGAAACTGCAGAAGCTATCCATCGTCATCATCTTGTAACTTCTTATATCATTTCCTAAAACTTGACTCAGTAAATTCTAAAGAATCAAGATTACTCAACAAGTTTGTTTTTTCAACAATATCTGCGAAAAAATATATGAGGTTGTTATGCTTTGTCTTTGAAAATACATATTCGCAAACATAACCTAAAAAGGCATACATTTTGTTATGAATAGGGGAGTTTCGCACAAGTTGACAACTTCAAAATCTTTTGCCTCTCCAATTGTAATAATATCTCCAGGGTTGTGAAGAGAATCACTGATTGAATATGCTGGATCATTTATTAAGACCCAAAGTGTTTATATTTTTGTATATAAAAAGTTATATCAATAGGGAATTTTGTGTCTATTTCTCGAGTGTTGGTACCGGTACCAATCTGATTCGCGTTTTCGTGCAGTATCGACTGTCATCTGTCACGATGCCCTTTAACGCAGGACGCCATTTCTTTCCCTTGTTGCTTGACTTCCGTCGTGTGTATTCTCATTATGTTATCTTTTTTTCACAAAATACGTTTTGCGCGCTACCAACTGTTCACATTTTTAGACAAAATCTCGATGAATGACATATTTGATATAAGAAATATATAAGCGCTTCATGACCAAAAGTAATTGAATTGGTACATCAAATTGATTACTTTCCATACAACCAAAGTCGAACAATCGCCATTGTAGAGGCAGAACTTTGGAGTTTTTCTTTTAAGTTGGCAACTTGTGTGGAACTCCCACCAAGGATACATCTCGGATCAACCAATCCTGCTACAATGTTTTGAAAGTATTTCTTCAAACCGTCTTCTGTGAATAATGCCTTTATAGTTTGTAAAAACAAGATTATTCCACAATAATTGAGCTTTTTGTTCATTATCACCTCTAACCTCCCCCATGGGCTTTATGAAAACTATTCTAAAAGCAGAAAAATTAAAATATTTCAGTTATTTACAAAGAGCACAGTTAAACATGTTTTGTTTTTCTATGGATTTTTACACGCTACCTAGCGGAAGCGGTGATCCCGAACAACTGTACTTGAAACAAAGAAGAAGATAATTGAAGGTTACGTTTTTTGTTTAGCGCATTGATCATTGATTAGATTGGGCATTTGCAAAGTAAAATACAAGATAATCACTTATTTCTATTATTAAAAAGATAGGCGAATCTCCGCATGAAACAAGAATGTATAATTGGGAATTCGGAAGAGATCGAATAAAAATCGAGAACGACTGTCAGTTCGATATAACTATTAAAGAAGAAAAATTGAAAGAGGAGCCAACAGAATTCGAACCTTTCGGTAAATTTGAAGTGAACGATGAAAGCTCCCTGGAACAGAAACAATATGGTCATTATGATCCGTTCAAGCCAAAACCCAGTTCCACACGTGAGTTTTTCATGCATAAATGTGTATTTTTTTGGTATAGGTCAACTGTTTTTTTTCTTCTTGCCATTTGATAAAATTATTGTATTTTTGCTCTCTGGGCACGATTCTGAGGACAAACGGACTACCTGACTCAATTCAGCTCGACCTTTTCTTCATATTTTTCTATTATAACAAGATATACCTGGGCGACCGAGCTTTGCTCGGTTATTTTTTTCTGTAAAAGCGTGTTTTTTCACATAATAAAGCATATATAAAGATGGCGGCTCAAGCAAGTGGTAGTGTATCTCAGCTGTCCATTGAAAATGAAGTTATAAAGTGCAAACACTGTTCAAAAAAAGTTATAAATAAAGTAAAATGTACCAAATGTAAAGAATTCTTCCATCAAGCTTGCCTTAAACAAACACGAACCTGAAACATCTGATACACAATTGGAGTTCAATGAAATGGCTCTCACTGAAGAAGTATATTTATAAGAAGAAAATAAATTATTAAGACATATTCTCGCTGACAAGGACACTATCATCGCTGATAAAGAAGACATAATTGCTCTTCTAAGTGAGAAAATATCTCATTTGGAACAAAAATGGAACCAAGTTGTGAAAAAAACTATAACACTAATAGTCAACAAACTCCACAAAAAATAATAACATCTGTGGAATGTGAAGATAAAGAAAAGGAGACAAAAAAGGGGTTCCATGAAAATCCATCAAAAAGAATGGTGAATGATAAAAAAAAGTGAGTCACACTAGGAACATTAACAAAGTAGACCCTCAGAATATACAGGGCGATTCAAACACCTTAAATGAAAATCGTGATTCATTAAAAATCACGGAAATGCAAACAAGACAAAAATTCAGAGAAGTGATAAATCTGGCAAACAATCTCTCTGCTGAACAAGAACCTGGAAGTGATCCTTTCAACACTAACTCAAAAGGAGACAATCATAATGGTGAATCCTTGACCAAAATCTGCCCTGACTCATACGGGAAGAAGGAAATCAGGAATAAATCCCCAACAACAAACTTCCATGCAGGAACAAATCAGTCAAGGAAAAGCTACCCTAAAGTTTGGATTTATCTGAGTAGGGTGCCTCAATCTGTGACTGAAGACAACATACTAGATTACCTCAGAAGGAAAACTGAAGAAAGAATGAAGAGTGCGGTAACTGTACAGCTAATTTGTTCAATGAAACGCATCCAGATAAACTTGTTGCTAGAAAATACGTTCTAGAATTAGTGCAAAAATTTCGTCAAACTGGATTAGTAGCCAACAAGAAACGAGACCCAGAACGTGAATTTCCGTCGAGAAATGAAACTGTTGAAGTTGCACCTTTAGGACAAGTTCATGCAGACCCAACATTGAGCACAAGGAAATTGGCTAGTGTTACCAATATCAGTAGAACCAGTATCCGCCGAATCCTGAAACATCATAAATTCCACCCCTAAAAAATACATTTGGTACACCAATTGAATGAAAATGATTTTGATAGGCGACAGGAATTTTGTGAAATTATGACTAGGAGAATAGATGCTGATGAGAATTTCCTTTTCAACATCTGCTTTTCTGATGAGTCGACATTCTTTTTGAATTCGACTGTGAATCGACATAATTGTCGTTATTGGTCAGATGCCAATCCACATGTTTTCCACGAAGACCATACTCAAACTCCCCAAAAACTCAATGTCTGGGCCGGTATTTTTGGGGACCATTTGATTGGACCAGTATTTCTCGACGGTAACCTGACAGGAGAAACTTATTTGGAATTATTGAATGAATTTGTTTATCCTCAATTAGTATACATCATTGAAAATGACAATCGTTACCATGAAGACCACTTGATATTTCAACAAGATCGGGCACCTCCACATTATGCACAGTCTGTTAAGGCGTTTTTGGATAGAATGTTTCCTGGAAGTTGGATTGGAAGATGCTCTATAGAGTGGCCAGCCAGATCTTCAGATTTAACCCCACTCGACTTTTTCCTGTGGGGTCACTTGAAAAACAAAATATTTTCAACTGAACCAGCATCACTGGAAGATTTACGAAGGAGAATTATTGAAGAATGCCGTCGAATAACGCCGGAAATGCTACGAAATGTGAGGTCTCGTTTTGAACAGAACTTGTACTATTGTATGGAAATGGGTGGTAGACAGTTTGAACATTTAGTTCATTGACAATAATAATAATTGCGACAGTTGCTTTTTATTTAGCTAGAGCTCCATTTAACGAACATTGCCAACCACTCCTCAAAAAATATAGAATCATGCCATTGCCCTGTGTTTACATATTCTACACCCTACTTCATATTCACAAGAACAAAAACTCTTATCCCACTCACTCAGACCTCCACAGCTACCCCACTAGAAATGCAGAAAAACTCCGGCAACCAAAGGTTATGCTCGAAATGTCGAGGCGTAACACACTGGATCTAAAACTTTATAATCAATTACCACTCGATGTGACGCTTTCAAGCATTAATGCGTTCAGAAGGAGGGTAAAAGAATATCTTCTCGAAAATTGCTTTTACTCTATCCAAGAATTTATGAATTGCACATATACACGATGATTTTAAAATTAAATTAATTTTTACCCTCAGTTGTAGGAACCAGAAATTCTTTTTGTTTTCTCATCTATTGATGTAAGATTTTATTTTATTTTTTAGACTTATATATGTGTCATCTATTGATGTTTTAATGTTTACACTTATACAATATTTAGTACTTGTACCCATTTATTCTTAGGACTTGTCATGAATGTAATTTATTTCATAACATGATCAAATAAAATCTATCTATCTATCTATCAGATATTGTTTTTATTGATTGAGTGAATAAAAAGTGATTTTCCAACTTCAAGTTCCTATATCTCGATAACGAATCGATAGAATTAATTTATTTTTGTTGTTTGATATTAAGAAGAAAAATACCTTTCAAATGAGGTATCACTTGCCATATGTTGCCATTTAAAAATTTAGTGGTGGCGGTCGCAGCTCCGAGGGATGGAATGTATTTGGGGTGAATTTCATCGCGAACAATGTCCCCCTCGAAAATGTAGTTGACATGTCCGAGCGTTTTTATATAATTCGGTTCTTCCGAACTACAGAGCCGCTGTTCGTTTTCAATGGCCCACTCTGTATATATATATATATATATATATATACAAGAATTGCTCGTTTAAAGATATAAGATACACTGAGGTCCATAAGTAAGGGATAAATTAATTTTACAATTTATGATTAAAATCCTGAAAAATGTCCATTTTATACCTGGTAAATGTATAGACGGCGTGCCCATGCTCCCTGAAAAAAAGCTGTATGACTTTTCTTAAGTGTTTTTGCCTCCTGAACACGAATCTCGTTTCCGAGTTAGAGACCCTTTACCTTCTTCATTAGGGGATTTTTAAGCACCGTTTCCTTGCACAAAATCACTCAAAATGCCTCCTTCTTTCAAACAGCATAAACTACAAACACTAAATCACTAATTTTCGGCACAATTTTGCCCAAAATACAGCCGGTAGTTTCGAAAAAAATCCTTCTTCAAATCATACATCTTTCCTCGGATCATCAACAACCTAACCTCAATCTGAGTTAGAGAAGGATTTTGTTGAAGAAGGATTTTTTCGATACAACCGGCTGTATTTTGTGCAAATTGTGCTGAAAATTTGTGA
The DNA here is from genome assembly GCA_018342105.1 of Gonioctena quinquepunctata. Lineage (NCBI taxonomy): Eukaryota > Metazoa > Arthropoda > Insecta > Coleoptera > Chrysomelidae > Gonioctena > Gonioctena quinquepunctata. Next base: position 38,235 of record JAFIRS010001794.1, on the reverse strand, counting down.
TTTAGTGTTCGTAGTTTATGCTGTTTGAAAGACGGAGGCATTTTGAGTGATTTTTGTGCAAGTCCCATAATGAAGAAGGGGAAAGGTCTTGGAAACCGTATGAGACCGCCGCATTTTTCTTCCGGATTTGTGTTCAGGAGTCAAAAACAAGCAAGAAAAGACATGCAGATATTTTCAGGGAGCATGAGCACAAAGTCTATACATTTACCTTATACCTCATTGTATAATGCTGGGAAGAAGCATTTTAGTCAGTCATATTGCGACAGTGGTTCTGGATCTTGGTTAACCTCTGTCTGACAGGTCTCTCACCAGATATCACTCTTCATACAAACATGGACCATACCTACTGTAAAAAAAGATTCCAGGAGCACAAATCGGAAGATAACACCTATTACTCTGCCATTCCATATGGAAGTGATAACAACTCGGAGCCAAGTTTCTGTGATTCCCCAAACAATCATTTACCTGATACTCAAGGTGAGAATTTCTGGAAAAATATGTATTACTTCAATGGTATTATTGAGTCTTTGTAAGTTATTTCCAATGGCAAAAAATCATGTTCGTATAAAAAAGATTTACCTATCTTTTGTATCACTATAGAAAATTTAAATATCCATTTTATAAAGATGGAGTCTACAAGAGACATCTGGTATTCTATAAAAAAAAAATTACAGAAAATCAAACCGACGAAATATGGAACTGAAAGGTAAAAAATAAAATAAACCTTCTTAGTCTCAATAACTGAGCTCCTAAACTAATGTAAGTAACTAATTTTGAGTCGGCGCCAAACAAACAAGCAAATGAATTAGGTAAGGCGTAAAATGATGGCATCGAGTTGCGCGGTGACATTCTGATAAATCAAATCAAATCAAATATGCTTTAATATCGAAAGAATTAAATTCTCATTGACAAAGCTAGAAGGTAATTATAAAATAGTTATAAGCATTTAAAATATAAAAGAGTACAATCATTTAAAATACAAAAAGAGTACAAACTGTATAAATATAAACACACATATATACACATACATACATATATACATACATGTACATACATATATGTGAAAAGTCACAATAACGCCAGGATCAGTGAATAGTCCTAATTGCATACTAAAAAATTTTTGTAAATAACATGTCACGTTGTATATAAACAGACACATATTTAAAGCTAAATTAAAATTACAATTCGAAATCAAATACTTAAAATACATTGTCATAAAATTCTTTCAAATTATAATATGCTCTATCTAGCAGTAACTCCTTGACAGCCATCCTGAATCTATTATGTGCCACTAAAGAACGAATATGTGAAGGCAGGTGGTTAAACATTTTTTTAGCATTATAAATTATTGACCCCTTTACCAAGGAGCTTCTGGGAATTGGTAGGGATACCGTATAGTTATCACTCCTCGTCTTGTAAGTTGACAGAGATTGGATATTATTGTAAATTTTTTTATGGATTAAACATACACTTTCCAGAATAAAGATACATGTCAATGTTAATATTTTTTGAGTAATAAACAAGGGTTTGCATGAATCTCTGGGTTTTGCTTTACAAAGGTATCGCACAGCCCTCTTTTGTAAAACGAACACCGAGTTCAATAGGAATTGAGAGCTATTCCCCCAAAAACAAATTCCATATCTCAACAGTGAGTCAATCAGAGCAAAATATGTTGCTTTCGCTGCAGATGTATTCAATTCTGATGATATTACCCTTACTGCAAAGCAACCTGATAACAATTTTTTGCATAAAGTACTGATATGAGTATTGAAAGACAGACTGTTATCCACATGGAGTCCCAAAAACTTGGCTGATGGTTTGGTACTTATTCTCGAGTTCCCTAAGATTATGTCATTCAGAGTGCATCTGAAGGTTACAATGCATGAGACATTGAATGATAATTTATTGGAATCAGACGTTTTTCACCAGGGATATGTCTGTAGCTATGTGTTTATTCAGTTCATCACTGTTGTTGCCATGCCACAGTATTGTAGTATCATCTGCGAACATAGTGAATTTACCCCTGATATTGATGCTTGCCAGATCATTGATGTACACCAAGAACAAAAGGGGGCCAAGCACTGATCCTTGTGGTACCCCACAACTCACCAGTTGAGATTTTGAACTTTCTCCGTTGAGCGAGACCATTTGTTTGCGTTCTGTTAAGTATGATTGAAACCATCTTAATGTTATATCTCTGAAACCATAAATTTCTAATTTTTGAAGAAGTATCTTATGATCAACACAGTCAAAAGCTTTTGTAAGGTCGCAAAAGATTGTTGCAACTGAATCACCTTCGTTGATTTTGAGATATATATTCTCTAGTAAGGCAAACATGGCATCATTTGTGCTCTTCGCTGTTTGAAAGCCAAATTGGTGAGAGCTTAACAAATTATGATAGAGCAGAAATGAATACATCCTTTTTTTAACTAATTTTTCAACTAATTTGGCCAAAGTTGGCAATAGTGAAATAGGCCTTAGATTAGAAATTATATCACAGTCTCCCTTTGAGCAAAGGATTTATTACCGCTATCTTGAGACATTTCGGGAATGTTCCATTCAAAAATGATATATTAATTGCATCGGCTAAGGCAGACATAGCATTTGTGGAAGGTGGGTTAGAACATTAGCGGAGATCTCATCCCAACCAGAAGTATGTCTATTTTTTATATCTTTTAACATTTCTTTCAATTCCTCTGGGCTAGTGGATGATAGAAAAAAGGAGTCTTTCACAGATATATCCTTTAAATAGGTGACTGGATCTTCTTGTGTTTTAATATCCCTAGATAGAGTATCGGCAATAGTGCAGTAATATTTATTGATTTCATCAGCCGCTAGAATGGTATTTAGGGGTGGCTTACTATTTTTCCCTCAAGATAATTTTTTTGAAGTAATTTAAAGATCTTCGTTGATTGTTCGTTTGGCGCCGACTCAAAATTAGTTACTTACATTAGTTTAGGAGCTTAGTTATTGAGACTAAGAAGGTTTATTTTATTTTTTACTTTTCAGTTCCGTATTTCGTCGGTTTAATTTTTTGTTAAAAAGTTTTTATTTTTCAATTTTTTGTGGCTGGAATCTACTAACTATTATCTACTTGTTTTTTGATTACTCCTAAAATACTTACTTACCCACCTTACTTCAACTATTACCAGTTAAATAATATGATTATCTACTTTTACTATTTGTTGTAATATAAATTATTTTTGTTATTCTGGTTAGTTTATATCAGTCCATCCTCTCATAGAATATAATGATTGTGACGGATGTAGGAGAACAAAAATAATGACAATAGCGATCTGTCATTGTCAACTACATATGTGTGCCAATGTTCGCAATTATCCCCTATTTTTCTACCCGTAAGGGAGGATAATTCCATTCGAAATCCAAATATGATCAACTATGAGGTATACCCTATCTAATAAAAAAAGAATCATCTAAATCGAAGAACCCAGTACAAAGTTATGTCTGATAGAATCGGTTAACGGACCAGAATTCGGAGGGTGAGTGATCAATATTCTTCATTTTGCTACCCTTAGGGATGGATTTCATCTTTTAAATTCAAATGGGACCAACTTCGAAGTACACCCTATCCACTGAAAAAAAAGTTATCGGAATCGGACGTCTGGGTAAAAAGTTATGCGTCATACATTAAAAAAAAAGTATATGCGTCGACTAGAGAACCTCCACCTTTTTGGTTTCGTCGGTTAATAATTCACCCTATAAAAATAAAAAAGTTGTAATTAAGGAATTTTACATAAAAAAAATCCCAACACTTATTTAAATAAAGCAAGGGAGGACTGCATTTTAGATTGACAACACCATAACAGTTGTGCAAAAAGCTTAAATTGTGACACTAAAACCTCAAGGACTTTGTTTTATAAATTCACTGTTCAGCTCACTCATTTCTAGTGACATAACTGCAATTTTTCCAAGCAGACAATTGGATAAACTTGAAAAACAAAGTAGCATCTGTATTTTCTATCATCAGGGAATATATCATTAGTAGATGAACTCGAAAAAATTCATGGCATTATTGTAACTTCATTTCATCTTTCTGTAGGCCTGAATTTATCTATGATCTATTTACTTCAACTTGTTCAGTCCAAGTCAGAATGGCTTTAGACGTAAAAAATCAATCGGTACTGCCATTGATGCTCTGATGAAACGCATTATTGCAGCATTGGATGGAAAACTCAAAATATTGGCATTATTCTTTGATATGACTAAAGCTTTTGACCTAATCGACCACAATCTATTACTACACAAACTCGAATCTTATGGTGTCAGGGGACCATATAATGCTGCAAAAATCTATAATCATATTCCATGGAACATAAGAGATATTAAAGACTATAAACAATTTAGATCATCTATGAAGAATATTCTTCTTGAACATGTTCTTTACAATGTTCAGGAGTTCTTTCAGGTCACTTTTCAATAATCTTACCTATTAGGAACACTATATAATCTAGTTTAGTTATAGTATTCTTATTTGCAATTAAGCTTGACCGTGATACCTGCATCAGGATCTCGTATTTTTCACTTTGGATTTATAAATTTTATGTTGTTTTTATTTTTTATTTATATATTACTTCACATTTCTACATTTTTAATATATTTTAATGTCTTATTCATGAATATAGACTATACTAATCAATTCGTTATGTCGTACATGAAATGTACCTGTATTTAACTGTGACTGTGTTTAAAATCCCCTCCCCGTTACTTTTTTAATTATTTATGCATCATATGTACTATTTTAATGTTTTTTGTGTATGCATGTATAGCATACGTGTTTTTACATGTTTGTATATAAACTGACTTAATTCTGTACTTTGTCAATGAGAATTCTTCTTCCGGCAATAAAGTATATTTGATTTGATTGATTGATTTGACCAGCATTGAGCTGGATTGTACCCTATCTCGAGGGTCGTAGCCAAAAGGTTTACTTCAACAACACATGTTTTGAACATGCAAACGTCTTAGTCGTATGGGGTCGGCTTTAGAATAGCCCCATGGTAAATCCTGCCTGTCGTAAGAGGCGACTAAAAGGATAACCGTAGGTGGAAGATGGTCTCATCGCCCGGTGAAATACCACCATATCGACTTTGTGTGCTGTGAAATGGACCATTCCATGTTTCAGTGTTCGGTCGATACTTTCCGGTCTCCCTCTTTCCTTTTCCCCAATTCCTCCTTTATTTTCAGGTGCAACCTAATAGAAATAATGATGAAGTCTCCTAGAGTAAAACACTTCGGAAGTAAAATACCTCTCCATTCGGATTTCCGGGCGAGAGGTACTCGAGGGGACTCAACATTAAAAATTAATTTTTGCAACATCCGCGGACTCAACAAGAACATCAATGACGTCCACCATCACCTACAGACGGAAAAACCGGATATTCTGGCTCTAACAGAAACACAAGTAAACTCGTCCACCAACAAGGTCCATATGCTTTGTCCTGGTTACGAACTCCATTCTCGATTCAGGTTCAAAGGTGGAGTCTGCCTTTACGCTAAGGCTAACCTTTCATGCCAGCGTGAAGAAAGTTTGGAACCGAAAGACTTTGATGTGATGTGGTTCAAGCTATCTGATACCAAACTGACTAAGTTCCTCTGCTGCCTTTACCTATCACCTAATGAACCTTCATATAACGACCTCTTTGAGTTTTTATCACTCAAACTGGACTACATTCAGGAGAACCATCCAACAGCTGAAACCATAATCATGGGAGACTTTAATGTACATAACGCTGCCTGGCTCAAATTCTCTAACAAAACAGATGATGCAGGTCGTCAAGCCGAGGCCTTCGCCATCACTCATGGTCTAGAACAACTGGTCGAGCTACCAACCCGCATCCCTGATGTCAACAACCAGTCTGCCAATACACTAGATCTTTTCCTCACCACCAATCCTGACCCGTATAGAATAGAAGTTTGTGCCCCACTTGGAAACTCTGACCACACCCTCATCTCCACAACATGCTCTTTCCATTTACCATCGAGCTGCACAATACCACCCCGTCTCATGTGGCATTACAATTCGGCCGACTGGGAAGGTCTTCGTATGTTTTTCTCAGCGTATCCATGGAAGAGAGTTTGTTTCTCTTCAGTAGATCCAACACGATGTGCTGAGACAATTTCTGAAATCATCATGTTGGGGATGCAAACTTACATACCGAATACCGAAAGAAGAACATCATCCGATAAGACCTGGTTTAACAGAAACTGCTCTAGAGCTGTGTCTTCCAAACAGGCAGCATACCATCGATGGCTAAAAAATCCGGGCCCTGAGACCAGAGCAGCATATGTCGAGGCTAGAGGCATATGTAAAGAGACAATAGAATGCTCAAAAGATGCCCACAAAGCCAAAATAAGATCAAAACTTGCTGAATGTCCTAACGGATCCCGTTCATTTTGGTCTTTCGCCAAAGCTGTGGGAAGAAACTTCACTTCAGCTCATTTCCTCCCTAACCAAAGAAGATGGAACACTAGCAACGACTGCCCAGGAAAAAGCCAATATCTTTGCGCACCTATTTGCTGGAAATTCCACTCGGATTCATCGGGAAAACAACCCCCGAACATTACACCTATTGACAGTCACATGCCCGAGATCACCTTTCGCCAACGTCTATCAGAAAGATTTTACTGGGTCTCAACACCAACAAAGCCTGTGGATCTGACGGAATCCCGCCGATTGTTCTCAAGAAATGTGCCCCGAACTAACACCTGTTCTTTGCAAGTTGTTCAACCACTCTTACAATTTGGGGTATTTCCGTCCAATTGGAAAATTGCAAGAGTACAGCCAGTCCCTAAAAAAGGCAAAAAGGCCCTACCTAGCAACTACAGACCTATCGCACTGTTATCTATTATTTCAAAGGTCATGGAAAAAGCCATCAACATCGAGCTCATGAAATATCTGGAAGACTCAGGAATTGTCAATGATAGGCAATATGGCTTCCGCCATCAGAGATCAACTGGTGACCTGCTCGCTTACGTCTCACATATATGGCAGCTATCTATTGAAAAGTATGGAGAAACTTTAGCTGTGGCATTAGATATCTCCAAGGCGTTCGATCGAGTTTGGCACCAGGGACTCCTCGCCAAGCTTCCGTCTTATGGCTTGCCCCCTCAGCTGTGTTCTCTGCTTGCTAGTTTTCTCTCAAACAGGTCTCTCCATGTAGTGGTCGATGGAGTTTCATCTGACACTCTACTCATAAATGCTGGTGTTCCGCAAGAATCCATTCTCGCACCAACACTATTTCTACTTCACATCAACGACCTGTTGAAAGCAACTTCATGTCCACTACACAGCTTTGCCGATGATAGTACCCTCCATACCGCTTTCTCTTCCAGGGCCCCTATATCAGCCCGTGAAACCAGAAATGAACGAGGAAGAAATGTTAATAATGTAACGTAAATGTTCGTTACAATAATATAAATATGGACTTAGCAACAATTCTCGAATGGGGATCTAATAACTTGGTAGAATTCAATGCAAACAAAACACAAGCATGTATTTTCTCTAGAAAAGCCGATCTCACTGTGCCTAACATAACTTTGTCAGGAGTAACCATACCACTGAAGCCATCCATATCGATGCTTGGTATTACTATCAGCAATAACCTTTCCTGGGAAAATCACGTGAGGTCCATTGCCAAAAGTGCATCCCAAAAACTTGGTTTTCTGTTTCGTGCCAAGAGCTATTTCACCCCCAGTCAACTGCTTATGATCTATAAGGCACAGATCCGACCTGTCCTGGAATACTGTTCCCATATTTGGAGTGCGGCACCTAAACATATCCTGAGGCTATTGGATTCTGTCCAAAAAAGGGCAATTCGTCTCGTCGGTGATGCCTCGCTTACAAACTCGCTCACTTGTCTGGAACACCGTAGAAAAGTTGGCGATTTGTCTCTATTTTATAGATATTTTCATGGGCGATGCTCTTCTGAGATTAACCCGTCAAGTTCAGTCATCACACCCCTTCGTGGTCACTTTGGAGACCTGCAGAACATCACTTTCCAAAGACTCGTTCATCCAACGAACAGCGAGGCTTTGGAACTCATTGCCTAGGGAGGTGTTCCCCGAGGCATACTACCTTCAGAAATTTAAGAAGAACACCAACTCCTACCTTCTTTCCCTAGGTTCCCACGATGTTCTCTGAACATTACAGGATATCCCTTTTCGTGGGAACCAGAACATAAAAAAAAAAAAAACAGGGGTCCCTCAAAGATCTGTTCTAGGGCCCCTGCTATTCACTTTATTTATCAATGATCTACCTATTGTAAATCGATTGATTGATTCATTATACTTTAAATATATGATGTTTTTTTTTGTGATAATAATTAATCGAGACAGTCCTAGTTTGAATTTTTACAGTTCTAGGAAAATGTTGATTTAAAAATTTTCAGAACATGGTTTTGCTGATGGGGTTACAATAAAACATGAGAATGAAGATCAATTTGAATGTGCCTATGATCTATCAACAGATAATGCAGAACTGAAAAAGGAGACACCTGAAATCAAGGTCGATGTTATTGATGAGGATATCAAACATGATATATGTGGTAACCAAGTGAGTTCCAAATGTATTGGATTGGAATTTGGAACAAACTCTCCCTATGAAAATTCAGTAGGTGAGGTATCAATTCAAAAATGTGCAACAGTTTTCTTGATCTTGTATCATTCCTTCAGATTCAGTAGCAGGGCTTCAACCAAATACTGTGGTACAAATGGAATAATTAGATTTGAAAAGGAACTTTACTAGAAATGAAACTGCAATCATTTTAAATATTGTTCAACATTTTTTTCTTGTAAATTATGTTTGAAATCTTTCTCACAAAAAATATATTTGAAAATGCATTAGATTAAGATCTGAGATTCCGATTTCATGTAAATTGCCACCTTTTTCATTTTTTGGTATGAGTTCCTTCACAATTTTACGTCTGTTCCAACAACGTTCTTTTTATCTTCATTTATAGAATTTGTTGGTTTTCGAACTGAAAATGGCTATTTTTGGGAATGTTCTAATGAATAACTATATTTTGGCATTTTCTTGACACGTTCGATGACACGAATTGATTTGTGACCAAAAAACTACCCCAATATCTCACCCCCCAAATTGGGGGTTTTTAAATTTTAATTGCAGATACGCCCATATGATAAATAGTTTGTGACCCAAAAAACAACCCAGTATCTCACCCCCAAATTGAGGTATGTGCAAAAAGAACAAGGTAACCATTGATGGTGATTCGCAAATAGAACCAAATAATAATTGCTGGGGATTTTGCTAGATACGCTACATATGATTAAATAATTTGCAACCCAAATACTACCCCAATATGTCATCCCCCAATTGAAATATTCGCAAATAGAACAAAATAATCGTTGCTGGGGATTTTTCCATGCATGCATATGATGAAATAATTTTTGAATCAAAAACTACCCCAATATCTCAACCCCAAATTGAAATATTCGCAAATTGAATCATTTGTGACCCAAAAACTACCCCAATTTCTCACCCCTAAATTGAAATATTCGCAAACAGAACAAATTAGTCGTTGCTTGCGTTTTTTCACATAAATATATTATTAGAAACCTGATAGATATGATGAAATAATTTGTGACCCGAAAACTAATCCAATATCTCACCCCAAAATGGAAGTATCTGCAAATAGAACACGTTAACCGTTGCTGGTGATTTTTTTGTGCAAAAACATCATAAAGAACTTGCTAGACACGCTCCATATGATAAAATCATTTGTTGCCCAAAAACTACCCCACTATCTCTTATGACTTGAGAATTGTGAGGTGGCCCTCCATCTTGTTGAAAATAGATATGAACTTGGTTAGCCAGTGGCAAATCTTCAATGACATCATTAATTTGATTTCTAAGGAACCGTAGATATCTTTCCGCAGTAAGTTGTCTGTCGAAAATTATTGGCCCCAATAGTATTCCTCCGATAATACCCATCCAGCAATTGAAACCAAATCGCACTTGAAAATTTCCTTCTTGCATCAGATGTAAATTTGTTTGAGACCTGTACCTTTTATTATTCCGATTGAACGGGCCCAAGTTGTGAAAATAAAGTGAAAGGGTGTGGTATAAATTATTCGTAAGAAAATGATCTTTCACAAAAAGCCGACGAGCCACCCCCTTTCCATTTGAAAAAATCAAGTTAACTGGAAAAATTCATATTTGCGCCTTTTAAATAATTCTTAAAACGACTGTGAAGTCATAAGCCTCAAAGTCGTATTTTTCCCATGTTACTTGATCAAGAATGAAGCTATTTACACGATCCATGGCATTCTAGATCTAAAAATAAAAATTGGAATAAAAATGACTTTATTTGTCAAATATTGACAAGTGAGGTGTTGTTGGATTTAGAATGTCATTCTCGATTGAAATAAGAAAAAAAATATATATAGGATGTCCCACGATTACGACAAACGTCTGAAACGGGCAATTGCCAAATTATTTAAGTTTAGGGTCACCCTGTATATTTGGGCAGTCCTATATTTTTTGTGATGAGTAAAACAAGGCAAAATTATAATAATCATTCATATTTTATTAACAAATCGTCCTGGGCCCAAGGATATTGAAGTACCTGTAGTTCTTAAATTAATCGTTTTAGACCACAAGTGTGATAGTTTGTTGGAATCCTTTTATGGGGAGGAACATAGAAATGCCAAAATATACAGGTTTTCCCATTAATAATTGTGAATCTGATGTCACGTGACTGAAAACAAAAAGCTCATTGGGTAACATAATATCAAAAACAGCTGCAATTGCTTTAATTTCCCTGTCTCAATCGTCGTGGGACACCCTGTATATCACGTAAATACCGGCTATGTTTGTTTTGCAATTATTCTGTACATTTTGCTTTTCTGAAACCTTGTACCATTTTCTAGTCGACGCAGATGTCTCAAGAGTTTAGCAGTGGAGCTTTTCTATTGTCATAAGTATGTTGGCAACAATTCATTTAATTTGCACAACCTATAAAAAATATTGAAATCAAAATTAATGAATAAAACTTTGGACACAGAATATATATCCACACAGAAGCGAAAGAATGCGTCGGCACTTTGATGTTCTAGGGTTCAAAAATTAGAAACCTTGAATCCCACTTCTAGCCACACTGAGAAAAGTGAAATGAAAAAACTCAGTGCAACTACACTAAAAAAACGGGATTCGCTTGTGAATTCCATCAATTTAATGACATCTGCAACTTCTTCCAGAATAATCACAATGGAATCATTATAAACTGCATAAGGATTCTAGAGTGAAATATTTTTTCGGATATGAGAAAATTGGAATTATTGGAGTCATTGCTTTTCTTATTAGAATAAATATACTATGTTAGGGCATACGTTTGAGAATATTATTTTTTATTGCTCATTTTTATAAATTATTGTTTTCTTCCTTAAGAAAAATAATATGCTGATCCATATTATATATATATGTATATGTACCTATTATTAAGTCTGTATGTATGTACGTTTGTGTGTTTATATATCAGATCTATTTTACTCAATGTTGTACATTAACTGTTTATATATATATATATATATATATATATATATATATATTTTTTTTTTTATTTCTAATTTCTAAAGGATCTTTGCGCAGATCTGCTGTTTTTATTATCACTCTGACTACTGACTTGCTACTAATGTATCCTTATATACCGTAGTTAATAAACATCTATCTATCTATCTATGTGAATCTGTGAAAGATGAGATTAATATAAATTTAGGTTAGATTGGGTTAGGTAAATATTGAGTTAGTGCACTCCAACTTTTCTTACGTGTTTTTGACTCTTGAACACGAATCCGAAAGAATGTGGCGGTCTCATACCGTTTCTGAGATGGAGGCCTTTTTTATTTTGGATCCCACATTCTCAAGTACCGCTTTCTCGCCCAAAAATCACTCAAAATGCTTCCTTCTTTCTATCAGCATAACTACAAACAATAAATCACCCATTTCCGGCACAATTTAGTACAAAGTATCCGTTTCTATTGAATAAATCATCCTTCTCCAACACTACATCCTTACTCACACCTGACTCAGATTGAGGTCAGTTTGTTTGTTTATTTGTTGGTGATGAGAGGTCAGATTATATGTGTACCTATTGAAGGATGATTTTTTCGATAGAAAGGCTATATTTTGTACGAAATTTTGCCGGAAATGGGTGATTTAGTGTTTGTGATTTTTGGGCAAGAAAACGGTGCATGAAAATGTGGGATCCAAAATCAAAAAAAGCCTCTAACTCAGAAACGGCGCGTTTTTCAGATTCGTATTCAGGAGGCAAAAACACGTAAGAAAATTGTAACAGCTAGTTTCAGGATATCGGAGTGCACTAACTCAATATTTACCTTCATTTAAACATAGTGTTTGTTACCTTCCAAAAACATTCAGGCAATAATTATCAAAACACAAATGAAACAAGAAATCATAAACATGTATTTATTTATTTAATATGCTTCTACACAGAATAAAAATAATAACAATCATATATGTAACAAAATTGCAATTTTTCTTGGCTGTTTTTTAGTTTTTTTTTCTTTAAATTTCTGTTGGCATATTTGATAGAATAGAATATACGTAATCTTATGAATAACTTGATTACATATGAATGAGGAAATGAAGAACATGGATGAACAAAAGGAACATTGTGAATGGTTTGCAAAAGAGAATTCGAAATTCCTGGAATTTCGCAAAGATCTTCGAACGAAGAGGAGAATATCTTTTCTAAATTATAGATGTAATGAACAAATGCTTCACTAGGCACTCTAAGTCCTCCAAATATACTTTTTCCGGTATCATAAGATTTAAAATATGTCAGCAAATGTCCAAAATCCAAATCTTCGATTGTTTTCGAATATTGGTTGCAGATGTCACAGTTATGGATTTTAAGTGCTTTCTTAATCAAATATCCACATACATAATTGAAAGGATTCTCAAAAGTCAAATCTTCTTTTTGGTAATCATAGTCTGGGAGAGTTATGGCCTTGGATATTTTATTCTCGGAAAAATTGTGACTTTGGTTACATGTTGCGATTTCAAATTCATTAGTAGGTCATCCAAATCGTCTTTACAATTCATGTCATTTGAGTGTAGATAACTTTGGCAAAACAGTTTCTTGAAACCCCTTTGAAACTGAATTGGAGTAGGATTAATACAGTTTCCTCCTTGTTGTCTCATGCTACCGAAAGAATTCTCAAGACAATCTTGATTAACACGTCTAGTTTGTAAATATTTGAAGCCGCTCTCTGATAATTTCTCCCATAATTTTTTGATACCATTTATGGTTATAATCCAGCACTTCTTGGATCTTGATCTACCTGTGACATTTTCACCTTTTTTGTTGAAAATATAAATTTTGTTTATGAATTCGATCATCCCATTCAAATATTCTTTTTGGTAGTCGCTGTTATCAAATGCATTTTTATATTTATTGGAACTTCCCAAGCAGGATGAATTTAGTATGTCGAAAAGTTTATCAAATTTTTCTAAAAATTCAATTGTGCCTATTGCATCAGCAGGTAGTAAATCCAAAGTCAAGTGCATATTCATACCGCTACAAACACTGTAGCTAATGACTTGAGTGGCCAATTTAACCCGCATTTTTTCGAAGTTGGATGGATGGATATGCGAATCTGTAAGCTTTGGAGCAGATCTATAAAAACATTTTTTGTCCTCGTTGTAAAACATCTCAACGAACAACCATGACGTTTTTTTATCATCAAAACAGAAAGTATTGTTGATTAAATTATTCCTTGTTGCCTTGATCAAATGACAGGTATCAAATAAATATATAATTTCTTTATCTCCGACCACAAATACGGGATTTTCAGGTGTTATTCCTAGGCGTCTGCTCAGTTCTACAAAATTGGAACCCATGTCACTAACAAGGCAGTCTACATACAAACCAGTATCAAATAATTTCATAATACATTTTGAAATAACAGGTAACAGATCTTCAGCAGCGAAAGTAGAGCCAACAAAGAAATATGCCAAAGGCTGTTTCCATTTTGAATACAGACCTCGAGCCATGAGAACAAGAGCATTTTCAGCAACATTAGATCCTTTTCGACTATTTCCTATATCACATAATCCAATTATTTCATCCTGTCCAGTATGATAAAAAAGATTAGATTTAATAGACATTTCGTCTACACATAAAATACAATGTTTGTCTTCTTCAAACATTTTATCCACTTTCATTGTAAGTGCCTCGAATACGACTTGATTTTCTAAACCAGGACTACATGCCACATTTTCGGTAATTTTTTGCAGAGTGCGTCTAGTTGGAAGGCATAATATTTTTCCCATGAAAGCATATGCCTTAGGTCCCAGGAAATTCAATGTCAAGGCAAATCGTTTGTATTCATCTGAGTATCTTCTCGATTTGGCTTTCTTTTTTTGTAATATAGATTGTGATATTACTATTTCTGCTAAAGATTCATTCAAAATTTTTTTACACATTTTATGAAAATCCTCAATGGTACACTTTTCTTCTCTACTCCTTTTTTCCACAAGCCTTTGTCTCTGAACTGTTTTTTTCAAAGAAACAATTTTTAATCTTAACTTTTGTTTCCTTGGTGAGGCAGAGTTCAATGCGGCAGAAGTTTGTGATGCAACAGAGGAGGATAGTGATGGAGTAGCAGGACCATAAATTATATCTGAAATCAAGTATACCTGGATTAATGAAAATATCAGAAAATAACAAAAACTTTTCATTGATTCCATAAGTCTGCATGGGCACATGTGTTTGGATAAAAAAAGTTGTTTCTTGTTTAATTTTTACAATATTTTTATCAAAATTAAAATGTTATTTCTATGGAATAGACTATACATGAAAAGAAATATGTCAAAACTACTAACCACCATTATTAATCTGTGCCATTACACATCTTGAAATTTACCGCATTGATATTTCGTGACATTGGATTTTTTGAAAATAGGTACATTTTTTATTTGAATTTAAAAAAAAAAAAATGGTATACCTGAGGTAGAGGGATGATTTAAAATATCCACTTGCGATGAATTTTCTTCTGAATGGACAATGGATTCATCTAAAAAAGGAAACATAATTAAATATTATTTCAGTGGTAGATATCTTTTTAAATTTTTTCTTTTTATATTCACTTACTTATTTTTCTGAGAGGCTCTGTATTACTTCTTGTAGTGGGCATTAATTGAGGAAACATTGTCGGAATAGCATTATCGTAAAGATGTTTTCTTGATTCACCACGAATGATATATTTGTCCTCAAAATGCAGCTCACATATTTTGCAGTTTTTATGAAGTTCCTCTGTGTTTCTCTGTTCTCTGTTAGCTGCCTTTAACCACAATGCTAATCTAAAATATATTGTTACGATTTTGAGTATCACTATTTTTATATATCATGTATCCATTATATACATTATACATACCTTGTAGGATCTTTTATAAGGGAAAACATGCTTAAATTTCCTCCAGTTTTTGAAGAACATCCCCAACAAATACAAACAGATCCTCCTCGACGAGACATTGTTCTCAAATTAAGGGGATTTGTACAAATGCTGGTGATAAATAATATTTCTACCAACGATTCAGTAACACAAATGGAATTTATCAATTTTCAAACATGAAGTTTTCATTGACATTTATCTATTCTTTTTTTGTCTTTGTCTAATTCACATAATATAAGCGATAGAATTCTGTACTAGAGTACTGAAGTCAAATCAGAGTTAGAACAACGAACACCACATCCCCCATTGGTGTCCCACTTAGAGAGGGAGTGGCTTTATAATTTTCTGATATCTGTGAGAGCCCGACATTCGCTTCTGTGTGGGTATATATTCTGTGCTTTGGATCTCAAGTAGACAAAAATAATATTCAAGTTGGAACATCCTGTATGCTAAAATCAAATCAGAAATAAACATGACAGCGACATGTCAAAACATTTTGATGGAAAATGATATAATATAAAATTTGGAGTACAGAAAATTGTCAGATATGAATTTTAACTAACTCTGTATATTTTATGTAAGGTATAGAAATGTTAATTGTATATAGAATTATAAAATCCATAGCATAGTTTAGAATAAGGAAAAGTGTCATAGAAAGTGAGTAATAACCTAAAATTTGTGAGAAAATACAAAAAGTATGGTGGCCAGGAAGAAAAATAACGAAGATTTGGGAGAGATAAAAAATTATTTTTGGAAGAACACAGTAACAAAATTTTGCTAATCAATAAATTCGAAAATATACCAAGAACGGAAGCAAATCAGGCATTTGACAATCTAAGGCATGTCCAGAGACCAATAGGCGTTGAAACTGCCAAAGAAAACCACTTACCTCCAGCTGCAAACTCAAATAGCCAAAGAACACTTCCAGAATTCGAGAGAAGTCTTAAGCTAAACGAATCACAGGTACTTTTTAAAAATAATCTAAACAAAGTGAACGTATTCGGGTCAGACACTTATTTGAGTTCATTTTACGACACTTTTCAACTGTTTTTCTTGTTTGCTTTCATAATTTAATATAACCTACAATTGTTATATTTGAAAGTCACTTGATTGCACATGAGCAAGGTATTTCACATTTCACTGTTTGATCAGAGTATTACAGATAAGATAGATTTCTCAGGGTAGGTATATTTAAGCATTCGATTCAATAAAAGAATAACTATTTGACTATTTTCTGCATTCATTATTCATTTGTTAATCACATTACAACCAATATTTCCATAAAACAGTTGAACATTGACTTCAAGCAGAGCAACTAGATGGCACCACTGAATCCTGCTTTGAGAGGGAGTAATATCATGTTTCCATAGGCGAACCGACTGAGCTGGGATAAGGTAAAAGAATACAGGTAAAAGAGTATTTGGAAAAGAGTAAGCAACATAGCCGGATATTTTATTACTGTTATAATAGGTAATTCTTTTCAACATTTTCAAATAAAAATAAATCGAACTATATGAAGTGACAACTATTTTATTATGATGATAGTAGAGGAGACCGTGGGAGATCGACCTTCACCGATCTGATAACTTGATGAGACATATTTTTTATCAAATATAATTTATAAACAAATATGCTTATGATAACTTGCCTATCGAAAAGTGTTCATAGTTATTTTTAATTGAATTAATTTTAATCAATTTTATTTCATCACCTTCACTCTTTTGATAACCGAATGAGTTTTATCTCAACTGATAGTTTTTAACACACAGAATATGCCTAGGTAGGCTTGCCTACTTATTTCTGTGCATGGTTACCTGGCAAGCAGATGTGAACAGGTAAGTCAATATAGGTAACTACACCGATCTGTTAACCAATCGAAATTGATATCATAGGTAAGATAATTCAATTACAAAACCAATCGTATAGGCTTGCCTGCAAAAAATCGTACATAAAATATTATTGCCAAGCTATAAAGTTTTAGAATTTTAGCTATTTGATAGGTGCGAGAGAGAAAGTAGAGCGTCCGAGGTCCGTGTGATAGAACAGGACACAACATAGCAGCTGCACGCTACCTGACCGTTGAATGTATCCGAGTACGCATGCTCGTGTACATGTGAGTGACAGTGACAGCATTTATTTACACTCGACAGTAATTTTGAACTCTAATTTATTATAACTCTAATTTCGAACACGTGCTAAATAATATTAATTGTGATTTTAAAAATGCGTAAAAAGTGTTTTTTGTGTGATACGAAAAAAGAAATTATTGACTTTGATGAAAATTCATTTAAAATATGCCATTTAAAATTGGCTTTCCGTAAAAAACAAAACTTTAAGTATGGAGATATTCAATTAAGCAAAGAATCGTTGGATTTTGTTGGTTATCACTCAATTACTCTATCTATGTTATATATCTTACTTTTGCTGCATTTATTATTTTTTTTCAATTGATAATAGATTTCTTTTTCATTCTTGAACATCTTATAATCGTAAACTAGAAACTTAAAAGTTTTCTATTCATTTCAGATGCCGTCAACTTCAACATCATCTACATCTGCTGGCCAAGTTGTCTGTTGTATATTTTGCAACCAGATTCTGAGCTTGAACCGATGAGAGCTTCAAACCTGAGCTTCATGACAATGAAGAAGATCACGAGCCTTCGCGAAATAGAAGACGTTTCGTTGGAATCTCATGAGATATTCGAGCTTCGTACTTCAAACCGATAGTTAGTATGAAGATGCCTGAAGTGGATTCATTCACTAACACAATCGAAGTTTGCAAAGGCGCAACAGAGATAGCAAAACGCAAAGATATTTTATGGGTTATGTCGTTACTTGGTCAAGATTCAATTCCCTCGTGGTTAGGTTATAACTGTAGAATATCAACCGATCTCAGTGAAATCCAGAAAATAGAATGTCTCTCACCTATTAACTCTTCTACCTCGTATGCTGTAGTGAATAAAACACTGATCATGGCCAATGATATTGCAGAAAAATGTAACCAAGATCAGATTATTGTAACATATGATTTAGCTATTGCTAAAATGGCAATGCAAATTCAAGAGAAAGATCATCCAAAATTTGATAATATTTTGATCAATTTGGGTACGTTTCACATGCAGATGGCATTTTTCAAAGCTATAGGAAAATTCATAGATTCCTGCGGATTGGTTGGAATTCTTGTTTAAGCTGAAGTATTAGCTGGTGGTTCGACTAACAGCTTTTTGGATAGTACGCATTTTAATCGGTGCAAGCGTTTACATCCGCTAACTGCTGCTGCTTTACAAACGCTACACTTCAACAATATTTATCAACAACTAATGTATCTTTGGAAATGTTAGAAAATTTATTACAGACAACAAGAGAAACCGCATCGTTTATACAACAGTATCTAACGTTAATGATGATATTGAATTACCACAGATTTAAATAAAATTGTTGATGGGTACAAAGAGTTCTGCAGACAAACTTTGGCTGGCGAAAAAGGGAAAACAGCTCAGTACTATTATCTATACTGCGAATTTGTTAATTTATTCCTTCGTTTTTCAAGAAGTATATGCACATGTAATATTGAATTGTACATGACTCGATTTTAAATATTTGTGATTTATTCTTGGACTTAACCAACCAAACTATGCCAGATGGGGTCTTTTATATGTGAGCAATTTAATCAGACTGTATACGGAAAATTCGCCTTTGATAACAGAATTTTGACGAGGATCGAGATCAGCCTTGATTTAACACTAGAACAAACAATTAACGCTGATGCTAGTAATGAATCAACAAACAATCTTGCAGTGGAAGCAATATCAGCTCGACAACGATGGGCTCTTAATCGCAGCATGAGGACAAAAATTCTAACAAGTCTAAAAGAAAATATTGGCCTGTCAAAAAAAGACGATACATCATATTGTTTACGAAAAACAGAATCAACAAAGATAAAAAAAGTCTCCAAAGTATAATTCAGGCAATAAATAATACAATGATCCATTGATGATAATATTGATAAAAATGTTTTATTCAATATTTCAAGAGGCAGAGCGGCATCAGAAAATGTTACCAATTTTCTACTAAATATTAAAGAAGAAGGTCATCGACAAAAATTAAATTTTATTTCCGAATGCTGCTCAGTTCCTGGAAGATTTGAAAAACCCATATCTCGGAATAAATTTTTTAATTTTGCATCCGAGTGTATCACAAAAGTTCTAAATAAAAAAGATAAAAATAAGAAAGTGTTATTGAAGATGGAACGAGACATTTTTGGACGATTATTGGCAGTCAGATTTTTTACGCAGTTTAGAAACTTACCGATTCAAAGAAGCCTTGGTTCAGTTCTTATCTGTCTATTGGGATTTTTTTTTTTTTTTTATGTTCTGGTTCCCACGAAAAGGGATATCCTGTAATGTTCAGAAAACATCGTGGGAACCTAGGGAAAGAAGGTAGGAGTTGGTGTTCTTCTTAAATTTCTGAAGGTTGTATGCCTCGGGGAACACCTCCCTAGGCAATGAGTTCCAAAGCCTCGCTGTTCGTTGGATGAACGAGTCTTTGGAAAGTGATGTTCTGCAGGTCTCCAAAGTGACCACGAAGGGGTGTGATGACTGAACTTGACGGGTTAATCTCGAAGAGACTGCCAAAGCAGGAACGATTGTTGATATTTCAGGAGAGCATCGCCCATGAAAATATCTATAAAATAGAGACAAATCGCCAACTTTTCTATGGTGTTCCAGACAAGTGAGCGAGTTTGTAAGCGAAGCATCACCGACGAGACGAATTGCCCTTTTTTGGACAGAATCCAATAGCCTCAGGATATGTTTAGGTGCCGCACTCCAAATATGGGAACAGTATTCCAGGACAGGTCGGATCTTTTTTTTTTTTTTTTTATGTTCTGGTTCCCACGAAAAGGGATATCCTGTAATGTTCAGAGAACATCGTGGGAACCTAGGAAAGAAGGTAGGAGTTGGTGTTCTTCTTAAATTTCTGAAGGTTGTATGCTTCGGGGAACACCTCCCTAGGCAATGAGTTCCAAAGCCTCGCTGTTCGTTGGATGAACGAGTCTTTGGAAAGTGATGTTCTGCAGGTCTCCAAAGTGACCACGAAGGGGTGTGATGACTGAACTTGACGGGTTAATCTCGAAGAGACTGCCAAAGCAGGAACGATTGTTGATATTTCAGAAGAGCATCGCCCATGAAAATATCTATAAAATAGAGACAAATCGCCAACTTTTCTACGGTGTTCCAGACAAGTGAGCGAGTTTGTAAGCGAGGCATCACCGACGAGACGAATTGCCCTTTTTTGGACAGAATCCAATAGCCTCAGGATATGTTTAGGTGCCGCACTCCAAATATGGGAACAGTATTCCAGGACAGGTCGGATCTGTGCCTTATAGATCGTAAGCAGCTGACTGGGGGTGAAATAGCTCTTGGCACGAAACAAAAACCAAGTTTTTGGGATGCACTTTTGGCAATGGACCTCACGTGGTTTTCCCAGGAAAGGTTATTGCTGATAGTAATACCAAGCATCGATATGGATGGCTTCAGTGGTATGGTTACTCCTGACAAAGTTATGTTAGGCACAGTGAGATCGGCTTTTCTAGAGAAAAGACATGCTTGTGTTTTGTTTGCATTGAATTCTACCAAGTTATTAGATCCCCATTCGAGAATTGTTGCTAAGTCCATATTTATATTATTAACATTTCTTCCTCGTTCATTTCTGGTTTCACGGGCTGATATAGGGGCCCTGGAAGAGAAAGCGGTATGGAGAGTACTATCATCGGCAAAGCTGTGTACTGGACATGAAGTTGCTTTCAACAGGTCGTTGATGTGAAGTAGAAATAGTGTTGGTGCGAGAATAGATCCTTGCGGAACACCAGCATTTATGAGTAGAGTGTCAGATGAAACTCCATCGACCACTACATGGAGAGACCTGTTTGAGAGAAAACTAGCAAGCAGAGAACACAGCTGAGGGGGCAAGCCATAAGACGGAAGCTTGGCGAGGAGTCCCTGGTGCCAAACTCGATCGAACGCCTTGGAGATATCTAATGCCACAGCTAAAGTTTCTCCATACTTTTCACTAGATAGCTGCCATATATGTGAGACGTAAGCGAGCAGGTCACCAGTTGATCTCTGATGGCGAAAGCCATATTGCCTATCGTTGACAATTCCGGAGTCTTCCAGATATTTCATGAGCTCGATGTTGATGGCTTTTTCCATGACCTTTGAAATAATAGATAGCAGTGCGATAGGTCTGTAGTTGCTAGGTAGGGCCTTTTTGCCTTTTTTAGGGACTGGCTGTACTCTTGCAATTTTCGAATTGGACGGAAATACCCCCAAATTGTAAGAGTGGTTGAACAACTTGCAAAGAACAGGTGTTAGTTCGGGGCACATTTCTTGAGAACAATCGGCGGGATTCCGTCAGTTCCACAGGCTTTGTTGGTGTTGAGACCCAGCAAAATCTTTCTGATAGTACGTTGGCGAAAGGTGATCTCGGGCATGTGGCTGTCAATAGGTGTAATGTTCGGGGGTTGTTTTCCCGATGAATCCAAAGTGGAATTTCCAGCAAATAGGTGCGCAAAGATATTGGCTTTTTCCTGGGCAGTCGTTGCTAGTGTTCCATCTTCTTTGGTTAGAGGAGGAAATGAGCTGGAAGTGAAGTTTCTTCCCACAGCTTTGGCGAAAGACCAAAATGAACGGGATCCGTTAGGACATTCAGCAAGTTTTGATCTTATTTTGGCATTGTGGGCATCTTTTGAGCATTCTATTGTCTCTTTGCATATGCCTCTAGCCTCGACATATGCTGCTCTGGTCTCAGGGCCCGGGTTTTTTAGCCATCGATGGTATGCTGCCTGTTTGGAAGCCACAGCTCTAGAGCAGTTTCTGTTAAACCAGGTCTTATCGGATGATGTTCTTCTTTCGGTATTCGGTATGTAAGTTTGCATCCCCAACATGATGATTTCAGAAATTGTCTCAGCACATCGTGTTGGATCTACTGAAGAGAAACAAACTCTCTTCCATGGAAACGCTGAAAAAACATACGAAGACCTTCCCAGTCGGCCGAATTGTAATGCCACATGAGACGGGGTGGTATTGTGCAGCTCGATGGTAAATGGAAAGAGCATGTTGTGGAGATGAGGGTGTGATCAGAGTTTCCAAGTGGGGCACAAACTTCTATTCTATACGGGTCAGGATTGGTGGTGAGGAAAAGATCTAGTGTATTGGCAGACTGGTTGTTGACATCAGGGATGCGGGTTGGTAGCTCGACCAGTTGTTCTAGACCATGAGTGATGGCGAAGGCCTCGGCTTGACGACCTGCATCATCTGTTTTGTTAGAGAATTTGAGCCAGGCAGCGTTATGTACATTAAAGTCTCCCATGATTATGGTTTCAGCTGTTGGATGGTTCTCCTGAATGTAGTCCAGTTTGAGTGATAAAAACTCAAAGAGGTCGTTATATGAAGGTTCATTAGGTGATAGGTAAAGGCAGCAGAGGAACTTAGTCAGTTTGGTATCAGATAGCTTGAACCACATCACATCAAAGTCTTTCGGTTCCAAACTTTCTTCACGCTGGCATGAAAGGTTAGCCTTAGCGTAAAGGCAGACTCCACCTTTGAACCTGAATCGAGAATGGAGTTCGTAACCAGGACAAAGCATATGGACCTTGTTGGTGGACGAGTTTACTTGTGTTTCTGTTAGAGCCAGAATATCCGGTTTTTTCGTCTGTAGGTGATGGTGGACGTCATTGATGTTCTTGTTGAGTCCGCGGATGTTGCAAAAATTAATTTTTAATGTTGAGTCCCCTCGAGTACCTCTCGCCCGGAAATCCGAATGGAGAGGTATTTTACTTCCGGAGTGTTTTACTCTAGGAGACTTCATCATTATTACTATTAGAATGCACCTGAAAATAAAGGAGGAATTGGGGAAAAGGAAAGAGGGAGACCGGAAAGTATCGACCGAACACTGAAACATGGAATGATCCATTTCACAGCACACAAAGTCGATATGGTGGTATTTCACCGGGCGATGAGACCATCTTCCGCCTACGCTTATCCTTTTGGTCGCCTCTTACGACAGGCAGGATTTACCATGGGGCTATTCTAAAGCCGACCCCATACACTGAAGATTTCCCAATGGGTTTTGGTTTCATTAAAAAAAAGATCATGGACCGCCGTCTCCAATATGAGCCATTAGCAATATTACTATTTTATTCGATTTTCATCGGAACCGTCTACTGTAAAGGATTTATATTTTGCAGTAGTCTATAGGAAGGTCTGGCTCGTGAGTGTATCGGATGGTCTCTCAGTCACTCTGTGCCTTATAGATCATAAGCAGCTGACTGGGGGTGAAATAGCTCTTGGCACGAAACAAAAAACCAAGTTTTTGGGATGCACTTTTGGCAATGGACCTCACGTGATTTTCCCAGGAAAGGTTATTGCTGATAGTAATACCAAGCATCGATATGGATGGCTTCAGTGGTATGGTTACTCCTGACAAAGTTATGTTAGGCACAGTGAGATCGGCTTTTCTAGAGAAAAGACATGCTTGTGTTTTGTTTGCATTGAATTCTACCAAGTTATTAGATCCCCATTCGACAATTGTTGCTAAGTCCATATTTATATTATTAACATTTCTTCCTCGTTCATTTCTGGTTTCACGGGCTGATATAGGGGCCCTGGAAGAGAAAGCGGTATGGAGGGTACTATCATCGGCAAAGCTGTGTACTGGACATGAAGTTGCTTTCAACAGGTCGTTGATGTGAAGTAGAAATAGTGTTGGTGCGAGAATAGATCCTTGCGGAACACCAGCATTTATGAGTAGAGTGTCAGATGAAACTCCATCGACCACTACATGGAGAGACCTGTTTGAGAGAAAACTAGCAAGCAGAGAACACAGCTGAGGGGGCAAGCCATAAGACGGAAGCTTGGCGAGGAGTCCTGGTGCCAAACTCGATCGAACGCCTTGGAGATATCTAATGCCACAGCTAAAGTTTCTCCATACTTTTCAATAGATAGCTGCCATATATGTGAGACGTAAGCGAGCAGGTCACCAGTTGATCTCTGATGGCGGAAGCCATATTGCCTATCGTTGACCATTCCTGAGTCTTCCAGATATTTCATGAGCTCGATGTTGATGGCTTTTTCCATGACCTTTGAAATAATAGATAGCAGTGCGATAGGTCTGTAGTTGCTAGGTAGGGCCTTTTTGCCCTTTTTAGGGACTGGCTGTACTCTTGCAATTTTCCAATTGGACGGAAATACCCCCAAATTGTAAGAGTGGTTGAACAACTTGCAAAGAACAGGTGTTAGTTCGGGGCACATTTCTTGAGAATAGTCGGCGGGATTCCGTCAGATCCACAGGCTTTGTTGGTGTTGAGACCCAGCAAAATATTTCTGATAGTACGTTGGCGAAAGGTGATCTCGGGCATGTGACTGTCAATAGGTGTAATGTTCAGGGGTTGTTTTCCCGATGAATCCAGAGTGGAATTTCCAGCAAATAGGTGCGCAAAGATATTGGCTTTTTCCTGGGCAGTCGTTGCTAGTGTTCCATCTTCTTTGGTTAGAGGAGGAAATGAGCTGGAAGTGAAGTTTCTTCCCACAGCTTTGGCGAAAGACCAAAATGAACGGGATCCGTTAGGACATTCAGCAAGTTTTGATCTTATTTTGGCATTGTGGGCATCTTTTGAGCATTCTATTGTCTCTTTGCATATGCCTCTAGCCTCGACATATGCTGCTCTGGTCTCAGGGCCCGGATTTTTTAGCCATCGATGGTATGCTGCCTGTTTGGAAGCCACAGCTCTAGAGCAGTTTCTGTTAAATGATAATTTAGTAACAATTATTAAAAATAAAATTCTAACTGTTCAGAATCGTTGTTACTCCTATGAAGCGCATCAAAATCGAATGAAAAAAAATGAAGAAGTTGAATATATGTGTGATCATGAAGAGGCGGATACTAGGATAATTTTTCATGCACCCAGAGTAACACCGGGATCAAAGATTTTAATTAAATCTTCCGATACCGACGTAATGATTGTTTTGCTTGGAAACATACATAAATTGGAACAATCAGAAGTTTAGATAGCAAGATCAACAAATAAAAAAAGAAATCAAAAGACCTCGATTGCATTAATTGCACGGAATTGGCCAAAAAATTAGGAACCACACTATGCCGAAGCCTACCAGCTTTCCATGCGTATACTGGTTGTGATTACACAGCGGCATTTTATCAGAAAGGTAAAGTTCGGCCACTTAAACTGTTCTCCAAAAATGAATCATACCAAAACATATTTGCGTCATTACTAGATGAAGCTGATATTTTCATAAATGAAAAAATGCAGGCTGTTCAGGAGTTTACCGCTCATATGTATGGTATAAAAAATTGCACTAGTGTGAATAACGCCAGGCATTGCATTTTTATGAAAAGTTATTCCGCAAAAGAAGATAATGAGAACTTTTTGAAAAAAGTAAAAAGTTATGACTTCAACAATTTGCCACCATGCTGGTCTTCCTTAACACAAAAAATTTTACGAACGATTTATGTCAATTCTATGTGGCTTCATACAACTGATCAAGATTGCTTAAAATTGCGCCCTGAAAACTGTGGTTGGCTTTTAGACAATGGTCATTTTAAACCAATTGGATTTGTTGGGGACCAAACACCCTTAAAAATTGATGACATCGCACAAATCATGGATAATGGAGATGAAGAAGAATTATTAGAATCTGATGTTCATTATTCAGCTTCCGGTGATTCCGATGGTGAATAATAAAAATTATAATAAATATTTGAATTTAATTTTTTTATGTATTTTATATGCTTTGTAATAAACGCTTTTAACAACATAAATGTATTTATTTTATTTTTCTATATTGATGATTTTTAATTTTTGATTATTTCATAGCTGTAAGTATATATAGTGTGAAATAATACAAAAATTGTGATCGAAATTAGAGTTATAATAAATTAGAGTTCAAAATTACTGTCGAGTGTAAATAAATGTTGTCACTGTCACTCACATGTACACGAGCATGCGCACTCGGATAAATTCAACGGTCAGGTAGCGTGCAGCTGCTATGTTGTGTCCTGTTCTATCACACGGACCTCGGACGCTCTACTTTCTCTCTCGCACCTATCAAATAGCTAAAATTCTAAAGCTTTATAGCTTGGCAATAATATTTTATGTACGATTTTTTGCAGGCAAGCCTATACGATTGGTTTTGTAATTGAATTATCTTACCTATGATATCAATTTCGATTGGTTAACAGATCGGTGTAGTTACCTATATTGACTTACCTGTTCACATCTGCTTGCCAGGTAGCCATGCACAGAAATAAGTAGGCAAGCCTACCTAGGCATAGTCTGAGTGTTAAAAACTATCAGTTGAGATGAAACTCATTCGGTTATCAAAAGAGTGAAGGTGATGAAAGAAAACTGATTAAAATTAATTCAATTAAAAATAGCTATGAACACTTTTCGATAGGCAAGTTATCATAGGCATATTTGTTTATAAATTATATTTGATAAAAAATATTCCCACGATTATATGAGTTATTAAAAAAAATTATGTTTTATATTTCGACAATGATTATGGATTTTGCATAATTTCAATCTGACAGGTCGCACACTTCAAACAAACATGGACCATACCTACAGTAAAAAGGGATTCCTGGAGTACAAACAGGAAGATAACTGTACCATGCCATGTGGAAGTGACACCAACTCGGTGATGAGTTTCTCAAACAATCATTTACCGGATATTCAAGGTAAGAATTTAAAAAAAAATATATTACTTATATTGGGTCTATGTGAGTCAAAATCGTCCCCGAAAGAAAAGTTTCATTTATTTCTTGAAGACCAAGAGTTTTATTATGTTCTGCTCGTCAGTCACATTTACAAATATAGTAGGTCCATACCTTCTAATATGAAGAATTCTAGGAAAATGATGACTTTGGAATTTTCAGAACATGGTTTTGCTGATGGGGTTACAGTAAAACATGAGAATGAAGATAACTTTGAATGTGCCTATGAGTTATCAACGGATAGTGCAGAATTGAAAAAGGAAACACCTGAATTCAAGGTTGATGTAATTTATGAAGATATCGAACCTAATATATGTGAAGACCAATGGAGTTCAACTTCAATAGGTAAGATGTTATTGATTCTAAAGAATTTTTATGTTACGTCATCAATCTTGTATTATTCCTTCAGATTCTGGAGCAGGACAATCAAATACTGCTGGAGAAATTGACGAAACGAATGGAAAAAGAACGATACCAGGGATGAAACTACAATCACTATCGGTCGATGATTCCCTCAAAGAAACCTCATCATCATACATATTATTCAAAAAACTTTTCTTGCAAATCTGAACAGGACCATATTAATGGACCATATCAATGTCAAATCTGTTTGAGAGTTTTCAAAGACAAAATGTATTTGAAACTTCACGAGGATCCGTGCAGAAGGAAAAATCCACGGAGAAGGAAAACCATTACATTTCAAAGAAAAACTGTATTTGAAACTTCAGGAGAATCCGTGCAGAAGGAAAATCCGTGGAGAAGGAATACCAAAACCATTCCGGTGTAAATTTTGCTCACAACGTTTTGCCACAAGTAGTGGTTTGTGGAAGCATAAGAAAACTCATACTAATGATGAGATTGAGAAAGCATTTCAGTGTGAAATTTGCTCAACATCTTTTGCTTTGAAAGATGCTCTTACGCAACACCAAAATATGCATTCTGAAGGAAAACTGACCCAGTGTAACTTTTGTTTGAAAACTTATTTGGTGGACCATGAGATAATTCACACGGCGGCAAACCTCCGCTGTATCTCCTGTTTGAAGAAATCAACATTAAAAATCATACAGCAGAAAAGCGATATAGTTGTAAATAATGTTGCATGCCGTTTTGTGCGAAACAAAATCGAGAGAGTTCGTACAGAAGAAAAAGTAGTTTCAGGCAAATGATCAGTTTTGAAGCATAAGTTTTAATTTCACTACAATGTGTCCGTTATGAGATTTTAATACTTAGTTAAATAGCACACTCAGGGTAATGACCTGGGACAGTTGTAGAGTTAAAGACAACCCCACACCTGTTACCAAATGTAACGACCCGATAGCATTTTTGCTGTAGCAGTTCTTTCATCTTAGCATTGAACTTCACATCAGACGCAATTTGTTTCATGGAACTTCGTAATTTATTGTAAAGGATTATTGCATTATACCGGGTGATTCTCCAAGGTAGCTCACCTCTATAACTTTTTTATTATTAAAGATAGAAAAACGAAATTTGGGGGTTGTGTATTATAGTTCAAGTTACATTTTTCGGCATATTTACTTGCTTTGCCGTACTTCCGGTTTGACCGAAAATGACCCCAACTTTCGATTTTGAAATGGGACATCCTATATATTTTTACTTATTTCGATCGACAATGACATTCAAAATCCAGCAATGCCTCACTTGTCAATATTTGACAAATACAGTCATTTTTATTGCAATTTTTATTTTTCTATCTAGAATGCCATGGATCATGTAAATCGCCTTCATTCTTGATCAAGTAACATGGGAAAAATATGACTTAGAAGCTTATGACTTTACAGTCGTTTTAAGAATTATTTAAAAGTCGCAAATCAGTCCATTAAGGTTCTAAATTTTCAAAATGACCTCCCCCCTTGATCAAGGCAAAGTTCAACTTTTTCAATTGTTGCGCCACACCTCATCGATTAGCTGTTCCGCAGTGATGTTCTGCAATGCCACCCCTACTTTATACTCCAGTTCTTCACGAATAGCTGATGCTGTTTTATACACCTGATTTTTAATTGTACCCCAGAGAAAAAATCTAGCGGAGTAAGATGTGGTGATCTAGAATATGACAAAGAAATAATACATTATGAAAAAATATGACAACTTAAGAATGTACCTCGCAGGCCACTGAATGGGTCCATAAGTGCCGATCCACTTTTCTGGGAAGGTGTCATTCAGATGTTCTCTTACGACTTGAGAATTGTGAGGTGGGGCTCCATCTTGTTGAAAATAGATATCAACTTGGCAAATCTTCAATTAAATCATTAATTTGATTTCTAAGGAACTGTAGATATCTTACCGCAGTAAGTTGTCCGTCGAAGTAATTGGCCCCAAAAGTTTTCCTCCGATAATACCCATCCAGCAATTGACACCAAATCGCTCTTGAAAATTTCCTTCTTGCATCAGATGTAAATTTGTTTGAGACCAGTACCTTTCATTATTCCGATTGAACAGACCCAAGTTGGTGAATCGAGTTTCATCTGAATAAATAATTTTAAATGGAAAACGTACATCTTCTCTGTATTTAGTAAAAAACCAGGTGCAATAATTAATCTTCGGTTGTGGTCGTTATCGTAAAGATGTTGGTGTAGTTGCTACTTGAATGATCGATAATTATATTTGTGAAGAATTCTCCAAACTTACGAATAACTTATATCCCACTCAGAAACAATTTGGCGAATTGACGCCGTACAATTCACTTCAACATAGGCCAACACGTCTGCTTCTTTTTCTTCACTGACGATGAAATTATTGGCATTTTCTTCTGGTTCATTTCGCATTTTCCTTTCCAGTTTTGGAAAATAATGCCGAGTGGGATGGCGACGATTAGGGAATCTCTGAGCATAAATTCGAGCTGCATAAGTTGCAATCTTTTTTGCTTTTCCGTAAATTAGCAACATGTCAATTTTCTCGTTTCTAGAATAATTTTCCATATCAAATTATAAACTACGTAACAAAACATTTTCAAAAGTGACAGCATCTTCATTAGCCTATTTGTTTAGGTAGTCCTAGCAACAGCTTCAATTGTTTGTCACGAATAACTAGAATAACAGGACTTATTGCATAAGTATACCGAATACATATTATTTGTTATTAGGTATGATCGCTTCTTGCAATTATTCAGAAAATAAAGTAAAAGTGTGTGTATCAAATTATTCGTAAGAAAATGATCTTTCACAAAAAGCCGACGAGCCACCCCCTTTCTATTTGAAAAAATCAAGTTAACTGGAAAAATTCATATTTGTGACTTAAATAATTCTTAAAACGACCGTGAAGTCATAAGCCTCAAAGTCGTATTTTTCCCATGTTACTTGATCAAGAATGAAGCGAGTTACATGATTCATGGCATTCTAGATAGAAAAATAAAAATTGGACTAAAAATGACTTTATTTGTCAAATATTGACAAGTGAGGTGTTGTTGGTTTTAGAAAGTCATTCTCGATCGAAATAAGTAAAAATAATAATAATAATAATGTTTATTTTAAAAAATGCTACAATTATTTGTATAAAAAAACAATTACAACATGTAATAAAATGTCGTCACACACAATGATATTTCAAAACTGATGTTTTAAAAAATCCTCAACACAATAGGGTTCTAGATCTACAAGTATTTTTTTGATGTTTTTCTTAAATTGATTGCTATTAGCAGAACGTCTTACAAGTACTGGTAACTTATTGTAAAATTTCATTGCTATATACATAGGATGTCCCATTTAAAAATCGAAAGTTTCGGTAATTTCCGGTCAAACCAGAAGTACGGCAAAGCAAGTAAATATACAAAAAAATGTAAATTGAACTATAATACACAACCCCCAAATTTCGCTTTTCTATCTTCAATAATAAAAAAGTTATAGGGGTGGGCCACCTTAGAGAATCACCCGGTATAGTGGGAAATTTTCATATTTGGCTGTCTTATGATGTGGAATCCGTAGTAAATTTCCATGTCTTGTATTGTAATTGTGAACAGTTGCATTTGTTTCTGGAACATGTAAATTACTCCTAGCAAAATCAATACATTTTGAAATATACACTGATGAACAAATTTTCCTGTATTAATACTGGTTTACAACTCTCCAGGTAATTCATATTGAAAATAAGCCACAATATGCGTTTTTTAGCTACGAACACCCTAAAGAATTCGCTAGTATAACCCCATAGTATGACATTAAGAGAAATATGGGATTGCTCGACATTGTAACTTCTGGGAGCATGAGAAAATTCATATGTGAAAACCATTTCGAAGTGAAATTTGTTAAAATGCAGCAGTTGAATCATTACAGTTTTAACTTTTTTCGGAGAATTTTGTAATAAAATCCCGAGTTTATTTTGTTTTATCCACTCAGATTTCCACTGTTTTATATTTATAAGCTGGATTGATACTGTTATTATAGATGATTTGATCTTTGTGTTTGAAAACAAATCTCTATACTGTAAGAATATATTTTTTTATATAAATCTTTTCTTTGAATAAAGGAATGTCGTGAATTTTGTTTGTATATTATTTTGAAAAACTTCCAGAGTGTTTAAATAATCAAACTAATAATTCCATGCGTATTTCGATCGATCCTCGGCCAGGGCAGATATTCTTAATTTAAAATAATAGATAATGTAACTCAGCAGAGAAGAGTCCTGCACGATTCACTGTTGCATTCCAATTGACAGTGCTGCTCCTTGAGTGGTGTTATGGTGTTGGTAACACATCTTACACAGGACACACAAAGCCGTCATAAGTACGTGCAATCACCAACAATGAATAGAACACCCACACAGCCGTCATAGGTACTTGCAATCACCAATAAATAAAAATAAACAGAAACACTCTGGGTGCAGTATTGCTCGAGCAAGGCGACTGTGCCCATCAGACGAAGCCCCTACTGCGGGGTTTGCAGTAGAGGGGGAGCTGGATAAGTGTGCCAGAAAGGTAGCAAGGTCCAAGAAATGCAGAGAAATAAATTCAATATTTTATAAAATTCTTCGAAGGGTTCATACACTACTGAATTACATATTTTTGGAATCTCCATGTTTTCTACATTCTGCTTCTAATCTGATGGTGATCGGACGATTTCGTTTTTTTGGTGAATTTTAGGGGTATACCCCTTGTGCGATTTTTTCGAGAAATCTTTTTTTTATAATCGTCTTGAAATTATGAGCATATACTAAATCAACCATTTTGAATCGAATGCCGTTCGCGGAATTACTCTAACTCTTTTCGATCTTGAGATACGACCCATTTCCAACTAAAACTAAAATAAAGGATCCATACACTACCTAGATTTGAAATGCAAGATCCATAATCTATATTTGGGATGAAGGGTTCATACACTACTAAAGTACATATTTTTGGAATCTCCATGATGTTTTCTACATTCTGCTTCTAACCTGATGGCGTCGGACGATTTCGTTTTTTTGGTGAATTTTAGGGGTATACCCCTTGTGCGATTTTTACGAAAAATCTTTTTTTTTTTCTGAGAATCGTCTTGAAATTATGAGCATATACTAAATCAACCATTCTGAATCGAATGCGTTCGCGGAATTACTCTAACTCTTTTCGTTCTTGAGATACGACCCATTTCCAACTAAAATAAAGGATCCATACACTACCTATAGATAGATAGTTTATTAACTACGTTATGTAAAAAAAAATACATTTGTAGCAAGTCAATACAATAATGTTTGAGCAATACAAACAGATGAACAACAAACAAACATTTCAGATAGATTACAAGTAAAAAAAAGGTGAACAATTCAAATAAATGATTAACAAAATAGGTATATAACAAACATTTCATTTACACGAACACAACTATTAACAGTGGTGACACAAATGTATATAAAAGATACAAACATGATGTAAATAATACGATAATTAAGTTAGAAGGCCACCATTAAAGTGATTCAGAGTCAAACATGTGAGTTGGTGTGGCCAGATCCTCGTTGACACTATAAAATCAATGTGTTGTTAAGAGATTTTTGGTAAACCTCTTGAAACTACATATAGGTAGATCTTTAACAGTGGGTGGCAATATATTATAAATATTAACATTGAGTGTATTGATCGAGGATTTGTGTAGTTTCAGCCTGCGTGGTCTCAAGAGATTAGCACCTCTAGTGTTATGTTCATGAACCTGTGAATTGGTCAGATGTTCGTTTTTGTGGTTATGAATTTCCAATAGAGACTGATATAAAGATAGAAGGTACCGTCATTATGTTTAATTTTTTGAATAGGGGTCGGCAGGTATTTCTGAAACCTGCATTTGAAATTATTCTGATAGCTCGCTTTTGTACTAAGAATATTTTCTCGGCACTGGGGCAGTTTCCCCAAAGTAAAGTTCCATAGCTAGCATGGGAATGAAAAAAAGCATAATATGCTGATAAAAGAGTGTTCAAGCTGACATAATTCTTCAATTGCCTGAGTAAAAATAGATATTTGGAAAGTTTCGAGCCTAATTCTTCAATGTGATATGGCCAATTCGGGAGTATCGTCTAGGGTGATGCCTAGTAGTTTGACAGTTTCACCTTTAGCTAAGTTATTATTTGTAGAGAATGTGATGGTTAGAGTTTTATCTTTATTTAGTTTCAGAAGGTTAGCGTTGAACCATTTCTCAGCCTGATTTGCCACAGTTTTCATTGTGGCGAGCAAGTTCTCACAGTTTTGGTTAGTACACAGGAGAGTTGTATCATCGGAATAGATTACGCATTTATATGGCAATAAATGAAAGAAGACGTCGTTTATATAGATGATGAACAACAGAGGTCCCAGAACGGAGCCCTGTGGTACTCCAGATTCGATTGGCAAAAGATCCGAAGTTCTATTCTCGCCAAGATCAACGCATTGTTCAAGTAAGAGCTAAAATGCAACTCCTCTGATTCCGTATTCATTCAGTTTCATTACAAGATTGTGGTGAGAAACACAGTCAAACGCCTTGCTCAGGTCACACAATGTGGCTGAGCTATGCTGTTTTTGTTCAAAACCATCAACTATGCTCTTAACCACACGAACAACAGCTTGTATAGTAGAACAAGATTTTCTAAAACCATATTGATCCGTGTTAAGGAGATTGTTAACTTCAAAGTAGAGATATGGTCTTTTTTTAAGAATAATTTCAAAAATTTTGCCAAATATAGGGACGATGGAGATAGGTCGATGATTTTCAAGAAGGTTTATATCGCCCTTCACATGTAAAACTGACCTTTTCTATACACATGATCAAAAGAAATATTTTTTTTTCAAGAACTTTATTCAAATAATGCAACTAGAATTACATGAAGAATAAATTGAAATATATGCACTATCCTAAAAAAGGTTATTCCAAAGCAGCACAGCAATGCTGGTCTCGGAAAACTAGCTAAACTTATAATACAATCACATAATAAAATAATATGAGAATTTACCTAAAAATTATATAATACAAATGTAACTTGAAATCTAAGAGTTATGAAGTACCGATGTCCTATCTCACAATAAATATCACAGGGAAGAAGAAAATTATATGCCGATTATACTCATCTCAATAATGGGGAAGCCGTAGCCGCAGTGTTCTGCGACTTCTCCAAGGCCTTTGATTGTGTAAATCATGAACTTCTCCTGCAAAAATTGCACTGCTATGGTTTTAAAGGAGTGAGTAGTGACTGGTTTAGATCCTACTTGAGCGATAGAAAACAATTAGTAAGTTCAAATGGAAAACTGTCACACACCAAAGATATCATATGGGGTGTGCCACAAGGATCAGTCCTGGGCCCAATCCTTTTTTTGTTATACTTAAATGACTTAGTTACTCTCTCGATTAAAGGGAAGTTTACAATCTTTGCTGACGACACCACGCTTCTTTGGCATGGAAAAAACTCTTTAGATATGAAAGAAACTATTACTAAGGATCTGGAGGTTGTGAAACAATGGTGTGACGCAAACTTCTTGTGCTTCAATATCAAAAAAACAAATTTACTCACCTTCGCTTCTAAAATTGAAAATTTACAATTGAACGGAGATATCCTGGAAAATAAAAACCAAACAAATTCTTAGGAATTATATTGATAATAAACTAAAATTTGACCATCACATTTCAGTATTAACTAAAAAATTAGCATCAGGATGCTATGCACTCAATTATATCGAATGAACTAAGCTCATCTACAACAAAAATGGTTTATCATTCACTGATAGAGTCTCACTTGAGATATGGTGTTGCATTCTGGGGATATTGCAGTCAACAACTCTTTCACTCAGTTTTTGTTTTACAAAAGCGAGCAATTAGACTTCTATGTAAGGTGGGTGTACGTGAGTCATGTAAACCATTGTTCGTGAGAGAAAAAATTCTCACAGTTACTTGTATTTTCATTTTGGAATCTGTTTGTCTGATTCACAAAAAATACATTACATTAAAAGCACCGATACAAGCAAATTACTCAACCAGACAAGCAGCTGAATATAAAGTACCGCTCCCCATTCCAAAATCAAGTCTGACTAAGGATTCTTTGATTTATGAAAGTAAAAAGCTATACAACCACATACCCTACGAAATTAGAAAGGAAAGAAAGTACATAAAGTTCAGATACCTTGTTAAAGAAGCCCTTGTAACAAAAGCTCATTACAATCTCGAGGAATACTACAATGAAGCTCTGTTGTGATTATTATTTTAATATACCTTTATTATTTTAATATACCTTTATAATATACCCTCCCATATATGTATTATCTAAACTGAAATTTTATTTTTATATTTTATCGTAACGACATGTGATCCTACTTTTAAATTATGTCTTTTTTTTTTTTTGGTTTTTTTTTTATATTTTATCGTAACGACATGTGATCCTACTTTTAAATTATGTCTCTGTGTATATTTTTCTTTTTTTTTAAAGTGTTATACAATTTAGATTTTAAGAAGCTTTGTCAATAAGAAGGTTTTTTCTTGGACAATAAAGTATATTTCTCTCTATTTCTCTCTCTCTCTCTCTCTCTCTCTCATTCGTTGAGTAAGTGTGAAAACTCTGTATTTTATTCTTAAATATACAGATATTGGGGCTGTTATTTCCTTGGGAAGAGTGTTTTAAGTTTTCATGCATTGTGTAATTGGATTGTTTAGGCCAATATTAGTACGTACAGGTTCTAAAAAGACATTGTTACGGGTTATATACAGTAGGGGTCCAAGAACTGAGCCTTGGGGCACACCAGCTTTGGTGTTTTCAGTTTGGCTTGAAAATCCATCAACTACTGTAAATTGCTCGCGATCTATAAGAAATGCTTTTATCAATGAGAGAACGTTTCCTCTTATTCCCATTTCTTCAATTTTTGTTGGTGAGATAGAGAAATCAACCACGTCAAATGCAATAGATGGACGAAAAAGTTTGAGACGATGTAATAAAAGTTTCACTTTAAAAAATAATGTCAATTAACTTCGATCCAGATTGAAGGAGTTTATCCAGGCTAAATTGAATCTTCAATATTCATCAGAGAACTCACACTGGTTGGTTTAAAATTAATCGATTAGGATTTTTTTTGTTCACCCTGTTATAGAGCACAAAACGAAAAAGTATAATGGAAACAAGATCAACGTGACATTGTACATCATTGAGGCATGGTATTTCCAGAATAAATAGGCGTTCTGTCAATTATCGGAATTGTAAACAATTCTGAGCAGAAAGCTTCACTTTTCATCTTTCACACCCTGTATCTCAAAAACTAGTCGGTGGATTTTTTAGTGCCCATGGACACTTTTGCCGAAAAAGTCAAAATCTACAACATACCAAAAATTAATATACATAACCAAAATTTTGTTATTGTATCTCACTTGGTGTCATGTTTCCATACTTTACGCACACACATTATACATTAGTACAAAGAAATGTAGAATATAGCATCACAAAAATCTATAATCTTTTTCCAAAACAAGTTAAAAATCTTAATTAAATTTAAAAAGAGCAAGTTATAAACAACTACCTCATTGAAAATGCATTTTACTTTGGATGATAAGGAAAGAGACCTTCTATAATGTTGCCTGAAGTGCAATATGTGTGCTACCTCTCAATTTGAATGTATCTCATATTCAAAAATAGTTTTTTAATTGTTTTATTTTTTTTCTCTTAGTCTTTTGCTTAGTGCTTAGTATTTAGTAATACATTTTGTAGTTGTAATAGTCAATCAAGACATCAAATTATCTATGCATTTAGTCTAAATTAGAAATGAAAAACCTTGACACTGTTCCACGCCACTTGTGGCTTATTGTGAAAGCTTCTTTTTACTGGAATAAAAAAATATTTATCTAACTATCTACCCTGTATGAATTCTTCTTTCATGTGTCTTAAGATTCACCTTGTGGCTAAAAGTTTCATTACAAATTTTGCATTGAAATGGTTTTTCACCTGTATGAATTCTCTCATGACTCGTAAGACTCCCCTTTTGGTAAAACGATTTCAAACAAAGTTTGCATTGAAATGGTTTTTCACCTGTATGAATCCTCTCATGACTCGTAAGCTGCGCCTTTGGTTATAGGATTTAAAACAAATTTTGCATTGAAGTTTTTCATCTGTATGGAGTCTCATATGTACCGTAAGAGCCGACTTTCTTTTAAATGATTTATCACAAATTTTACAATGAAATAGTTTTTCACCTGTATGAATTCTCTCATGACTCTTAAGATCCCCATTTTGCTTGAAGGATTTCAAACAAATTTTGCATTGAAATGGTTTTTCCCCTGTATGAATTCTCTCATGTTTCGAAGGTTTGCCATGTGGTAAAACGATTTCAAACAAAGTTTGCATTGAAATGGTTTTTCACCTGTATGAATTCTTCATGATCGTAAGATGCCCCTTTTGGTTAAAGGATTTAACACAAATTTTGCATTGAAATGGTTTTTCACCTGTATGAAGTCTTCATGATCTAAGATCCCTTTTGTTAAGATTTAAACAAATTTTGCATTGAAATGGTTTTCCCTGTTGAATTCTTCATGTCGAAGTCCATTTTGTAAAACGATTTCAAACAAAGTTGTTTGGTTAA